>JAGFMF010011777.1:1854988-1878932 GCA_019455555.1 Galemys pyrenaicus
TCCTTCCTTCCTTCCTTCCTCCTTCCTTCCTTCCTTCCTTCCTTCCTTCCTTCCTTCCTTCCTTCCTTCCTTCCTTCCTTCCTTCCTTCCTTCCTTCCTCCCTCCCTCCCTCCCTACAAGCACTGGGGTACAGGCCAGAAGTGTGGGCGGTGAAACGATCCACCAGAGACGATCCACCATGCTTGTTCTGAGTGGGAATAGAACAGGCAGACTGACTGAAATATACTGCTGAGGGGAGCAGTGGGCAAGGTAGGAGAAGTCTGTCGCACCATGTGGGTCCCCTCCCTGACCAGCGGCAGGGATCGAAGTAGTGCTGCAGGGTCTGCGGTTTGCTTCACAGTGCATTGCTTAACCCAATGCAGCACCAGGGAGGCCCCCAAGACAACATTTAAATAGGGAATAGAACAAAGAGGTAATGCAGAACTGAAGTTACTACCCCAAGGAATCTGCTAAGTCTCTCAAGGTTTTCCTTTAGTTTTGATGGCCTTGAAGGGTGAAAGGGAGAGAAATCAAAGCCCAGAAGTCATTTTACAAATGGAGAGATGACTAGGAGATCCATAGAACACTGGGCTTCCAAAAGACTTTCTGAGGCGGAGTGAACCACAGGTAAACGTGTCTTCCGGGACGCATTGCCTCTCCGCATTGCCTGCGAGGTCCAGAAAACGCCAAGCCCTGTGCTTGGAATTGGTAGTGTCCCAGGTGCAGGGTTAAGTCCCTAAAAATTTTCATCACAGGAAGGTGCCTTCACCCTAGGTCTTGAGTTTTCTCTCTGAGGGACTTTTCAGTGACAATAACCTTCACTATTCAAAATTAATTAGGTACACAAGGTGAAAAAAGCCACGACTGAAAGAGTAATACTAGACAATAAAGCAAAAATAACAAAGATTTACTAGAAACAAACCATAAAACAAATATGTTCATATAAGTACCGGGCACTAACCGATTGCACCACTGGAGCTCCTAAAACAAATATGTTCAAAAGAATAAAAGGCAAGCTGCCTTTTTTGTTGTCACATTTTGTTGACAACATTCTTGTCACAACCAAAGGGATGCTTTCAGGCATCTCACTGGTCTATGCCAGGGACGCTGCTAAACACCCCACATGAGTAGCCCCACAGTGAAGACTCAGGAGCCCAAAGTGTCAGTAAATGCTGCGGCGGAGAAACCTCTGAAGAAAACTTTAATCTTCCTGTTCACTAGCTCTGTGGCTCTACTTTCCTTCCCAGTCTCCTCATCTATAAAGTCATGTAACACAATAAAGCTATAAAGGACTTCACACAGATAATAGGAGCTCAAATGTTACTAGTTTTGATATATCCTGCAATGAAGGGATCCTCCTTATTGGTCCTGAAAATAAGAAAAAAAAAATTGGGGGTGATGTCTTTCTTGCTTCCATCCACAGCTTCTGCTCATCAAGGTACTATCACAGCTGTTGAAAATTAAAGTATGTTAACACTTGTTTTTCTCACCCAGAATAGCTCAGACCCAGCATGCCCCTCTATTGCTCCTGAATAAGTGATCTGCTCCGGATGAGCTAAGCACAAAGAGAAGACACTGCTAAATTTGATTCAGATGACTAGATCGTCTGAGATTAGAACAGGAGATATTTCTGGCTTTTAGGTCTGAATTCAGACCTCTGATTACCGTCTAGTAATAAGAATAACTACCACATTTCTCTTACAGGTGCCAGGAAATGCCCACTTTGCACTGTGATAACAGGTACAGAGAGGATAATGTCCTTCTCAAAGAGGCTGGAATTCCAACCCAACAAGCCTGGCCTTTTCCACGATTCCGTTTTGTGTCTTTACCTAAAATTTTGACCCTAACTCATTGCTATAGGGAGATTTCCCTCTAACTCCAGCAGGACCCTCTTTAGCATTGTTCTCTCCTTAATAAGTCCCCACTTTTTCTTTTCATGCTGTCTCTCACCCCATAGAGGCTACCTAGTGGAATTAAGTACATTCCCAACGGAAGGAAACAGGAGGGAGAGTTGATTTTTCTGGTACAAATGAAAAAAATATTCAAAGCATGTTCACCGAAATGAATTTTACTTACTTTATTGTCTCCCATGAGCCCACCCCCTTACCCCCTGCCACATCTAATTAAACTGCAGGGTACAGCGCAATTGAAAGAAGGGAAAATTATCTCCTCTAGATAGTTCATTTGGCCACATGAGCTTTTGGGTTTATTTTTGTTCTTGAATTGAATATAAATGTATTTGTACAAAGCACCACCATTCTGTATTATACAATAATCTATTGTATCGTATTGTACTTGTTGTGTTTTGTTGTATTGCATTGTTCCCTAACGTGTCATATTTTCTAAAGTCATTCAGGTTTGTCAACCCATTTTCTACCCTGATCAAACTGCTTTCCAGGGAAACATTAAATAGGCTTTGGGGGAAGTCTCTGTTCTGTTTTTAGAGGCGATTCAGAGTCAGACCTTTCAGTTCTGGCAATTTTTGCAAAGCTAAGTTTTGGTTGATCTAAAATAAACCCAAGGCTCTGGGGAACATTGACATATATGGCCTGGCCATGTACTGTGGCTTGAACATTAAGAAAGCTTGTTTTTATAGAATCACTCCTCGTTGCCACTCTGACCTACATATGTCTGAGGAGGAAGTTTGCAGGATCTTAAACCTCCTCCAGGAAGAACAGAAGGAGGCAGCCCTCTCTCTGGAGAGCCCTCTCTCTGCCTTCCAGGAAAATGGAATCAGGCCCTTCAAAGTGTTGTGCTTTTGGTTCTATGGTTTAGTTGAGACTTGGTTATTTCAATGCCACAGAGATAACCCAGAGTGAGGAGACTACAGAAAGCTGATGGGGATGTCAACAGGATCCAATTTTAATGTCTTTAGAAAAAAGCAGAGGTTTTCAGTGATAAAAGCAAAGTGTACTGTTTGGGACAGGAACTTATTGGAAAGCAAATAAAAAGAACAGTTCCCCAAGTATCCCTATAACTTTGCACCTTTCAACCCACGTACCTTGTGCACCCAGCAGTGAAAGATGGCAAGTTATAGCTTCCCTAAGGGGATGGCAGTGGGTGCCCCAGACCTGCTCATGTCCTACATAGTCCAGCTCAGATCCATACTGACTTCTGATTCTTGATGTTTTCTGTATTAAAAGAGAAGGACCACTCATATTCCTGAAGAATCATTGTAATATTTTAAGTCCCTGGATCTCCTTAAAGGGTTTGCCCTCCTGCTTCAAAGCCCTTTAATAAAACACACTGCCCCTACTGATGGCTCTGAAGTCAACTTCCTCAGGCATTGGTGTCCTTACTAAGCCACTGAGTCCCTCAAAAGGAGGAAGATTCCGTAACCAGCTCCTTTTTCTAGGCCATGACCACTGGGTCCCATTTTGCCCAAGGAGAGCAAGAGAAGCAGGTGGTGGTAATTCCTCCAGTAATGGCAGTAAATGAAGTACTGCATTTGGTAGCTAACACTAACATACCTGATGGAGGAGATAGCCTGAGGAAGGTTAGATTTGTCACACATTAACCACGGAGACGGTGGTTACAAAAGGGCACTAGAAGATCTTATCAAATGCCTTTCAATCTCTTCATTCTAACTAAAACTCTTCATTCTAAGACTTGCAACTCCTGTTAATCCTTCTGACTCAGTTCTATACCACCACTTCTGCAGGGAAGACTTCCCCAATGCCCTTTGCTTCCTGGAATAAGCCTGGTCTCTCTTTTATAAACTCTTAAATACCTGCAACTGTTTCTTAGGAATGCTTGTCACCATTGCATTTACATACTTGTTTAATTTTTCAAATGTCCATTTCCATCACTAGACTCCAAGCTCCTGAGGGCAAGGTCTGTCTGTATCTCTGGCAACTAGGCACTGGTGCCAGTACAGGTGCATAGTCAAGACTTGGAAGGTTTTTTTTCTACAAATAAATTCATTAGAAGAGTTTGCGGCTGCTGTTCTTTTCTGTGCAGAAGGCACAAATCCAAAATTGATTTTAAAAACTTTTTTAAAAAAAGATTTATTTATTTATGCATACAAGAGCTGGGGCACAGGCCTGGGGCAGAGGGTGAGAGGATTCACCAGAGACAGAGTGGGGAGCGGAACAGGCAGATCGACTGAAGTACACTGCTGAGGGGAGCAGTGGGCGAGGCAGGAGACATCTGCTGCACCATGTGGGTGCCCTCCCTGGCTGGGGATTGAACTCTCGCTGCTGTGCTGTGGATGCTTCACAGTGCAGCGCTGAATCTGCTGCGCCACCAGGGAGGCCCTGATTTAAAAAACTCTTATTGAAGATGTACATCTTAAAGAATGAACTCTCCTTAGATGGGGAGTATGGTTTTTTAAAATAAAAATATTTTCATTTTAGTCTACAAAGAGTAGACTGTTTTTTTCCAAAATAATCACAATTATTTTACAAAAATGGGCATTCACAATACATTTCAAAGCATTCCCCTTTAACAGGAAACTTAGCTTCATGGAATCTAACCATTAAAAAGTTAAAGAATTTGTCTATTTGTTGTCATTTCATAGGACAAAACACAACTTAACATAAGATGAGGAAATTCTTCAATACTTCAGGTTTTCCTTCAGGAAACCTGCATTTCCTCCCTCATTTAGCAAAATATATCAACTTTGTTCTACCTTCTGGTATAATTTCTGTTTCAGTGTTATTCAATAAATACTATCAGTACCACAGCAAGATTGTCCTGGTGCTATGAAGCAAACAGTTTTGCTTTCCTGTATAAGGAGCAAAATGCATTGAACACAAGACAAATACCCTACCCCATCTTTGATTATGAATCAATTGAATCTATTTAGCAATTAGTAAACCACACTAATGTATGTCATGGACTCTGATAATGACTTAGGCAAACATTGGTTGAGACATCCAGTCAGAACAGGAACCTGGGTAGTGGGTCATCTCTCTATTCATTCAAGAAGACCCTTATGCAGGACCCTGGCGACCGTGGTAAATACGGCAATCCCTACTTTCAAGGAGCTTACAGTCGAATGTGGGAAGGCATAGCACACTGAACCCCTTTAACAGGATCCTTGGAAGGTCAGTTGAGACTGTCCCATGGCTCCTGGTTCCTTTTGCATACTTGACTTCCCATGTGCTGCTCTTCCTTGACTATTTCCATATCCATTTAACCTGGCTAACCTTGCTCATACCATCAAGGATCTGCACATCCACAGAACCACCAAGGATCTGAAGGCTGTCACTCAGTAGCAGAGTGTGCTGTCCTGGCCTTGCATTGGTGGAGATGGCAGCTATGCCCAGGCCAAACAATGAGGCTGAACACAGGGTCATTAGCCTAAAAAGAATGTTTAATTGGGCCTCTGGTGGCACAGCAGGTTCCGCGCTGCACTGTGAAGCGTCCGCGGCACAGCAGTATGAGTTCGATCCCCAAGCAGCAAGGGGATCCACGTGGAGCAGCAGACCCCTCCTGCCTCGCCTGCTGCTCCCCTCAGCAGTGTGTTTCAGTTGATCTGCCTATGTTGCTCCTCATACTCCCTGGTGAATCTTCTCACCTCCCATGCCTCTGGCCTGTGCCCCAGCTCTTATATGAATAAATAAATAAATCTTTAAAAAAGAAAAAGAATGTTGAATTTTTACAGCATATGATTAAAAATGTAGTGATGAGCGCTGAATTTAAGGATTTACCTGTATACTCTCTGGCCTTTGAGCATATCCAGCTGAACAACGCAGAACTTAAAGAATTAGTATTCAGATTAACCTGCACATGAACTCCCTGGCCACATAGAGATAATCCCCACTAAAAAAGAACAGATTCTTCCTTAACTAGAAAGAGGAGGTTGGGCCTCCCTGGTGGCGCAGTGGGTTAAGCAAGGAACTATGAAGCAAACTGCAACCTCTGCAGCAGAAGTTCAATCCCTGCCCCGGGCCGGGGAGGGGACCCACATGGCGCAGCAGACCTCTCCTGCCTCACCTACTGCTGCCCTCAGCAGTGTGTTTTAGTCAGTCTGCCTGTTCCGCTCCCCACTCTATCTCTGGTGGATCCTCTCGCCACCCCCACCTCTGGCCTGTATCCCTGCTCTTGTGTGCATAAATAAATAAATCTTTTCTTTTCTTTCTTTTTTTTTTTTTTTTAAAGAGGAGATTGCACACAAGAGAGGAGATATCCCAGAAGAAACCAAAATGCATGGCCTGGGAGCAAATCCAGATTACAAGAAATGCCAAAAAAAAAGTAAAAGCAGAAAAGGCTCACTTCAACTGTCACCTCTTCTTGAAGCATCTCCAAATCTCCCACCCACCTTGTGAGGCTGGACAATGTCTCCTGTATAGCTAAGGCTGGACTTGAGTGTTCTCCATAATGCTTTATTATTGTCTATTTAGATGCGTGCCCTCTACGTCAGTTTTTCATTAAGTGTGAGAAGGTGTTTTATAAAACTACATGCAATTCAATAAGCCTAAACTTTCCAGACTTTAGAAGTCACTCTTCTTCAAAACCCCAGTACCCAGTGTGCAATCATTGACCCCCACACACCCACTCCCTGTGGGCTGCTTCGCCACAACCACTGTTCTCCCAGACCCACTTTGCCTGAGTGTGCACAGGCAGATCCCCCAGGGGATTTGCTATGATGTGAGATAAAACTTCACTGAAGCCTTCAGGATAACAGAAGGGAATTTCAATACCAAAAAGGGGCAAACTTTAAAATAGAGTAGATATTCATTATTTCAATCAAGACTTTCTTTTAAACTTCTGTGTGCCAAGCACTATTCAAGACCTTGAGTATATGCCTGTAAGGAAGACAGACAAAAAGTCCATTTTCAAGTGCTTGTATTATGGGGCAAGAAAGAGAATGAACATGATTTCAGACAATGATGTCTGTAGTGCTACGACAGACTGGGATGAAGAAATGGAGAGTAGTAGGAGCGAGAGGGTGCTTCTGTGGGGTGTAGAAAGGATCTTTGACCAGATTTCCTTTCAACAAGGATTAGAGGGCTGCTTTGCCAGAGACTCGTGGCTTTGATACAGATAATTAGACTTTGGAAGTGTACAGTCAAACTGTTGTGGAGGGTTGCAAGGGAGCAAGAGCAAATGCTAGAGAAGAAGGGTGGGTGGTAGAATTCTCACCCCAGCTGCTGCCCAGATTCGTGGAAAGGAAGGTGTGGGTGCAACTTGTTAATGAACGTGGAGCTCAGGGTGTCTTACAGACAGCTTGCACCAGTGTGTCTGAATCTCCCATCTTCATTTACCTTTCTGCCAGGTACAGGAAAACACCTTCTGAAAGAACCACATGACTGGCTTTGCTCCTCTTTCCATCCCCTCCCTCCCTCCCAGGAGTCAGCGGAGGTTTCTATGGTATCAAGAGGAGAACTTGTATTGGTTAAGTATCATCCTTATGTTAATTATAATTCCTGTTCCCCAGGAATCCAAGACATAGGAACAGAGAGAAATAAGTAAGTTAGTTCTGCTATTTATGCACAGACCCACTTATGGCAAATGGCAGTGATTTTGCTCATAAAAGTATTTTAATTATTCCTCTGATGGCTTCAAAATTGACAGCCAACATTTTAAAAAGTGATATGCTTTTCACAAGCCAGTAACTCACTTGTGACTGTTTTTCTTCTAATCCAGAGAGAATTTTCATTTTGATTCTATTCTCTGTATCTGTGGCCCTAGCCTCTTTCTTAGCTAAACACCATTCTGGACTGCAAAAGAGGATGGGCATTTGAGAGTCTGTGACTTAGGTGTTTATCCAACTGGACAATTCAATGAACTTCATTTCCTCCTGTCTACATTTCTAGTTTTCTACGAGAAGTAGCTGTACCTCTCAAACCTACTGTATGGAAAGTCTCCCTAGTTCTTTTCATGCCAGTGAACCCAGAGGTTCACATTCCATCCTACAAAATAGGCTGAGCATACTTTTGCTCTACCTACAATATTAAGTGAAATGGAGTTGGTTTTGCCAATGACTTTATTTTATTTTTTTAAAGATTTTTTATTTATGCATACAAGAGCTGGGGTACAGGCCAGAGGTGTGGTGGGTGACAGGATTCACCAGAGAAAGAGCAGGGAGCAAAACAGACAGATTGACAGAAATACACTGCTGAGGGGAGCAGTAGGCGAGGCAGGAGAGGTCTGCTGCGCCATGTGAGTCCCCTCCCTGGCCAGGGATCGAACCTGCGCTGCAGTGGCTGAGGAACACCCACAGTGCGGCTCTCAACTCCCTGCACCATCAGGGAGGCCCTCGCCAATGACTTTAAATAAGTAAAAAAGAGATTACTCAAAAAGATAAACTTTTAATTACCATAAGACCCAGCAATTCTACTCCTAGGTATGTGCCCAAGAGAACAGGAAACTGGGCCTCAAACAGACACTAGTACATGAACTTTCATAGCAGTGTCATTCATAACATTCAAAAGGTAGAAGCGGGCCTCCCTGGTGGTGCAATGGGTTAAGCAACGCACTATGAAGCAAACCACAGCCACAGCAGCAGGAGTTCGATCCCTGCCCCCCGGCCGGGAAGGGGACCCACATGGCACAGCAGACCTCCCTGCCTTACCCACTGCTCCCCTCAGCAGTGTGTTTCAGTCAGTCTGCCTGTTCTGCTCCCCACTCTGTCTCTGGTGACTCCTCTCACCCCCCCACACGTCTGACCTGTACCCCAATTCTGTATGCATAAATAAATAAATCTTAAAAAAAAAAAGGTAGAAGCAAGCCAGTGTCCACTAGCAGAGGAATGCACAAACAAAATGTAGTATTTCCACAGAATGGAAGACAAGCCATGAAAGGAATCTTCTGATTCATGCTACAGCAAGGACAAACCTTGTGAACATTATGCTAAATGACATAAGCCAAACGCAAAAGGACAAACACTGAATGATTTCACTTATATAAGGTATCTAGACTAGCTATCTCATGGAGACAGAAGGCAGATTTGAGATTAACGGGCTGGGGTGGGGGGAGGCAGAGAGTTATTCCATACAAGGTTTCTGTTTGGGGTGGTGAGTAGTTTTGGAAGCACATAATGAAGATGATTGCACAACAATGCACTGATCTGCATGATTTAACATGCCAAATTTATGTTACATATGTTTGACCACAATTTTTTAAAAGTTTCTTTTAAGAAAAAGATAAAGGGTTCTTCCTGCTCTAGACACCTGAGGAACCACAGGCTTCGGTGCAGACAAGGTCAGGTCCACAAGCCACAGCCCATACAAACCAGTCCTGAAAGTGGAACTGAAATAGAATCAAAAACCCAATCACAAAGAAATGCCTCTTTTAATGGGGTAGAACCCAAGTTCCTGAGGAACATGTGCTTTGCCAAGAAGCACAAGAAGGGCCTGAAGAAGATGCAGGCCAACACGCCAAGGCCATGAGTGGACGTGCTGAGGCTGTCCAGGCCCTTGTGAAGCCCAAGGAGGTCAGGGCCAACATCCCAAAGAAGTGCAGCTACTGTTGGTGAGCAGAGGTGCCTGGTTTCTCAAAGGCACGGGCTGTGGTATTCACTCTGGCCCACAGTCTGAGTCACAAGCCCGTCTCCAAGTGGGATACAGTCAGGACTCAGGTATGACCTTAGTTGGGTAAGCCAGACACCAAAACAGTAAATTTTAGTGACCAGGTTAGCAAATGCCTTATAAGAGAGTCACTGGGGAGAGTCTTAATATAATAGGGTGATATCCATAGGGGAGTTTCCAGGTTCCCTGTCCCAACCAAGGAAGGGTGGAGCTGAACAATGAGGAGAAACTAGGAAAGACCAGAAGAGCAGGGAATAAAACCTGGAGGAGGGACTTGGAGCACAAAGATGTGTGAAGAAGCCAGTCTTGCTTCTCAGCCTTGAACTTGTACCTTGGGCTTGGGGAACATGGAAGGAGACACTTAAAAGTGACATGGTGAGAGACCCTTGGGGACAGTGGCAGCCTTTATCTTGACTGGTACTTTGATTATGTTCCTTTTCTTCCAGACTTGCCTTGCATCTTCTGCACCTTTCCCATGGTTCCCAATTAGAAGGTGCCTTAGACTGTGGCAAGCTTTTGGGCCTCAGTGGCCCTGCTTTGGGCCAACTTTGTTTGGCTGGGTATGTACCCAGGGGTTGGGTAACTTTGGATATTTCATGGGAAAACTATTTTAGTGATATTTGTTCTCTTCTCTATTGCACACTAATTCTATTAAAGTTCTTTTCTATTGAAGGTCTTATGCACTACAGGTATGTTTTGTCTTTATGTGGTGGATGGCAAAGCCCATTTAGAGCAGAGAGGTTTGGGGGTCTTAGAGTGCTCCCCAGACTTCCCACCAACATGATGATCACTGGAAATTTTTATGAGCCAGATGGACCGTTGGTGACAAAGATCTCAGGTTCTGACAGGAGACCACCAGCTCCACTGCAGGGACCAACCACCCATGTTAGTGTCCCTAATAGGTTGGGTCCTGTTCTAAAATTAGATCTGATAAATATATTATGATATACTATAAACCATATATAACATATAAACCACAATATATTTATAAAGCATGTTTGAACAAACCAAAAAATCATTGCCTTGTACACTTTACATGAGAAAATTGTATGGTTATAAAAGTGACTTATATCTCAATAAAATCATTAAAATTGTGCAACAGATGGTCTGAAGATAATAAGATGCAGGTCTAATAAAAATTCTAGGTCTATGCTGAGGACAGTTTGAGTCACAAGGAGACTATGCACAACTCTTTCCCCCAGGACCTTGTGCTCGGGGTAGGCACAGGCAACATAGTCAATTAAGATGCAATATAGTCATTAAGATGAAAGTCAAGTGAGTTACCCTCCAAACTGGAGGAAAGGTTGCCAAGAGAGAAGACTAAATCTTAGAAGAATCAGCACAGGGAGATGAGGTTAGTTATTGCAGACATTTTAGGAAATCTCCGTCTGAGGCCATCTGCAGACATCCAATCAAACAGGTCAGGTGCGTCCTTAGGAGGTGTGTGTTTCC
Source organism: Galemys pyrenaicus (assembly GCA_019455555.1). Taxonomy (NCBI): domain Eukaryota; kingdom Metazoa; phylum Chordata; class Mammalia; order Eulipotyphla; family Talpidae; genus Galemys; species Galemys pyrenaicus. The sequence continues at coordinate 1,865,896 of JAGFMF010011777.1, forward strand.
TCAAGCCTGAATCCCATTCAGTCACTGAGCCTTTTCTCTGTTGATATGGCCCCTTCGTTAACACAGCTTTCCTTGAGATGAGTTTTTGGTTCTCCCCATCCCCTCCGTGGTTTCTAATACATTTAGAGTTGCGCAGACGTCACCAAATCAAATCTTAGAATCTGTTTGTTGGGAGAGTGGGTGCTTGTGGGTCTGGGCATGTACGCGGTTGAGGAATAACAGCCGCCACGCCACACGTGAGCGCACGCAAGTGTGGGTTTCTTGAAGCAAGAGGAAGAACTCCTGACAGCAGGAGGGGTCCCAGGGAGGATACCCCTTTGCTCCAGCCTGTCTGTGACTGTACCCTGCCACGCTCCTGTTGCCAGTGTGCCGGGCTATTGATTAGGAACTAGGTGGCTGGGAAGTATCGTGGTTGTCGTTTTTTTCTGTTCCCTATTACCGTGTAACCGAATCTCAACCTTTCCCATTCCCCAAGTCCTCCTGGCCTCAGTTCCTCTCACTTTCATCACCTCCCTCCCCAAAGGAAACCCCTTCCCCACTAGCAGTTGTGTTTCTGTTTGATGTTTCAGTGTTCCGGAATCATAAGATTTGGCTTAGCAGCTTGGATTTCTTAAAAATGACTTCTAGATTTACTAAAAAATATTAAATTTTCCAAGCCTTCTTTCCTTGCCACTCATTGACTTAATTCCCTTATGCACTGTGTCTAGGGAAATTATATATACAAGGTAAACTTTAGCACATCCAGGAGAATACAAAAGGTGTTGAAAATATATGGAGTGAAATCAGGGTCAAGAAGTGCTGTGAAAATTAAAGGTAAATAAAAACTAGTGTCAGGAACAGGAATAATCCAGAGCATGTGGTGTAAACCCCCAGCGGTTCACTTCTCATTTTGGAATGCAAGTGCCTGACTTGAGCTTAATGCTAAAACGTCAGCTACACAGAGGGCCCAAACACGCACACCAACAGCCAGCCACACAAGTCTAGACAGAGTTGGGGTGCCCCCCCCATTTAAGATTTCTTTGTTTTACAGATTCTGGTTGATTAGAAAAATGTCCAGTTGAGACTGACTCATCTTTGTTCTTTTTCTTACTCTCACCTCTTCTCACACTCTAAATTCCCACTCCTATGATTTAAATTTACCAACAAAGAGTGAACCCCAGAAAGCCTAAACCCCTACCCTCAGACCCAATAGAAGCAGGACCCCAGGTAATTTGGGAGGTTTTATTTGGAAACTATTCTCTTTTCTTCTTTCTCTCTCTTGTCTTTCTCCTCCTTCTCCTCTGCCTCCTTCCCCTCCCCCTCTCCATTTCTGCATTGCCCCGGAATCCTCAGTGTGGTTCAAGTGAGCTGTGTAATTTCCGGGTCTTGTAAGTAATAAACCTCTATTTTTTTTTCAGGCTCCTGGTGCTGAAGGGTAGCATGTAATCATGACAAGAACCTAAGTGTTGGTCCAGCTGTAATACTGACTTAAAAAAACCCCATTTAAGTGGGAGACTTTGCCAGGTGAGTGCCCTAGGCCTTTCTAGTCACTAGTATTATGACCACTAGAGTGAGACCCACACAAAACAAAGAAAGAATTCATTTATCATAGTCGTAAACATCATGAAAAAATGTTTACATTAGCAAATTGTTCCATAGCGTGTGACCAAGGTGGACCCTGAGACCCCAGACTCTCACACTTTAACGGGGTCTGGTTATCCATGTGCACAAAGACAAAGCACACTTAGTGTAAAAGAACTTTAATAGGATTAGTGTGCATAGAAAGAGAGAGGAATAAAAGAAAAGAGAATAGTTTCCAAATAAAACCTCCCAAATTACCATCCCCTCATGGGTAAATTCAGCCTAAGGGTGTTGGCCCAAAGCAGGAATCTAATTTTAAGGCAACCTCTGGCAGGGAACCACAGGAAGGGGAGAAAGGGACCAGGCAAATCTGGGAGGAAATGAGCAAAATCAAAGTACAAATGAAGACAACAGTTGCTATTGATGATGTTGTTTTCTGGAGTCAGTGGGTTTGGAGAGCAAGATTCTTCGGTTCACTCTGAGAAAGGTTTCACCAGAGCTTCCCATTCAGCGACACGTACCAGTTCCCCAGGCAAGTTTCTCCACGAGGCAGAGACATTAGTTATATTTGAAAGTGCAGGTTTATTAGGAAAAGGGACAGAATAGTAAAAGAAGCACCTGCATAGTCACAGGTGGACAGAATCCTGCTGCCCTCTTCTGAGGGCAACGTTAGGTTTTATTCCTTCTTTTGGTAGGGAGGGGTTCCTCTTTGTGAGTGCTTAGATTGTTGCCAATTTTGCGCAACTCTGCAGAACCAGAAAGAGACCAGAGATTCCACAGTGGGTAAAGTCCATATCTTTACCCTCAGGTCTGTTCTCCCAATACTCTCTACAACACCTGATATCTGCTAGGGCCTTATGCCTTGTGATTAGACACTGGCACCTAGGGGCTTGTTTTCTATAGCTGGTTTTATGGTCCTGTTCATTCCCTCTACCCCACCTCCTGTGTAAGTCAGGTTTTACTCCAGTCTTGTGATGCCTGCTTTAGGTCTTCTAGTCTTTTCCTCCATCATTGTCAGCCTTCCAATGTGTCTCTCTTACCCATGTCTCTTCCCAAGTATCTCTACCCAAGTATCTCTGCATGTCTTTTCTCCAAGTGTCTCCTCCAAATCCCCCAAGTCCCTGGCTCAAGTCCAAAGCCAAGAAGCACACACCCTTCTCCATATGCCTCCCCTCTGTGTGTTCCAGAGACTGCTTGTCTCCCATGTTATATAGCTTCAGCTGGGCACATAGTTCTGCCCTATAGTTCCCAGACAGCTGGGGAACATGGGTACCGCCCCCCCTCCTTTTTTTTAGATGAATTTTTTTTTAAAGATTCATTTATTTATGTAAAGGCCAGAGCCACGGGAGGTGAGAGGATTCACCAGAGAGAGCAGGGAGCAGAACAAGCAGATTGACTGAAACACACTGCTGAGGGGAGCAGCGGGCGAGGCAGGAGAGGTCTGCTGCGCTATGTGGGTCACCTCCCTGGCTGGGGATTGAACTCATGCTGCTGTGCAATGGCTGCTTCACAGTGAGGTGCTCAACCTGCTGTGCCACCAGGGAGGCACCTCCCCTTTTTAAGAAGGCTATGTTACATCTCCATCTTTATATCTCTTAAATTATCCTACAGTGATATTGACTGTTGCAGGAAATGTACAGTTTAATACACTTTAGATTCTGGGAACTGTTGGGGGAACAAAATGACCTGAATGAATTCCACCTACTAATGCTTTATGGGCTCCACTCCCAACTGCATGGCAAAGAGATCCCAGGTTCCTAGGATTACAACTCCCATCATGCCATGGATCTGCCATTACTCTTGACTTCTTGAAGGGGCTTTCTCAGAAAAGGGAAGACTTGGAGTCTTTCTGGTGGCATAAGTTGTTAAGGCACAGAATTATGAAACTCCCCAGGCCAGGGAGCTGACCCACATGGTGCAGCAGACTTCTCCTGTCTTACTTGCTGCTTCCCTCAGCACTGTATTTCAGTCATTCTGCCTGTTATGCTTTTCACTCTGCTTCAGGTGAATCCTCTCACCCCTCACACCTCTGGCCTGTACCTCAGTTCTTGTATGCATAAATAAATAAATCTTTAAAAAGAAGAAAAAAACAAGAAAAGGGAGGACTTGTGAACAGGGGGGACTTGGTTTTGTTTGCCTCCAGCATGCACTCAGTGTCCCAGCTCAGGCAGCATTATTTACAGGGTATATTGGCCAATTAATTGCTCTCTCTTTCTACCATTCCCTCCTTTGCTACTGTTATTAGCCTTTCTATGTGTACCTGCCCTTGAGTTTATTCTGAGTTGCTTTTTTATGCGCATAGGTGAGGATTCACACCCAGGTCATCCCATTTCCTTTTGAGGTTGCCCTGTAACAGAACCACCACCACAAACAGGACAGAGTTCCATCAACCCAAGATCTTTCTTATACTGCCCTTTCAGTCATAGGATTCGCAACCTGTGTCCTCGCAACTACTGATCTAGTCTTATCATTATAGTCCTGTCTTTTCCAGAATGTGAAATAAATGGAATCACATTTTATAATAATTTAATATTATATTTAAAATGTTTGATATATAATATTTTTATATTGATTTTTTTCTTTACTCAATATAATTCCCTTGAGATCCACCTAGGGTATTGTGTGAATCCATAGTTTATTTCCCTTTATTTATTTATTTTTTAAAAATGTATTTATTTATGCATACAAGAGCTGGGGTGCAGGCCAGAGGCACAGGAGGTGAGAGGATTCACCAGAGACAGAGTGGGGAACAGAACAGGCAGATCAACTGAAATACACTGCTGAGGGGAGCAGCGGGAGAGATAGGAGAGGTCTACTGTGCCATGTGGGTCGCCTTCCTGGCCGGGGTTGAACTCTCACTGCTGTGCCGTGGATGCTTCACAGTGCAGTGCTCAACCCCCTGAATCACCAGGGAGGCCCTATTTCCCTTTATTGATGAGTAAGGTATTCCATGGCATAGATGTACCACGGTAAGTTCATGTACATTTTCTTTTGAATCTCTGCTGAAGCATCACTTAGTACAGCTTCTTCAGCTCCTTGTTACTACTATTAGCTGGAAATAACACCTCAATCATAGTTAGACAAAGAATTTATTAGGTAATTCAAGTGAGGATTCAAACCCAGGAAGCAGTCCAAAAGACTTTACTTGTGAGAACTGTCTGTTTACATAGGTAAGAACAATGAAGCATTGGCATTAAAAATGTAATTACTACTGACAGAGGATTTCTGGTTCTAAGTTGTTCTGACCTAAAGATGTGTTGATGCTATCTATATGCTGAGGTAGGCAACGCCACATTTAATCTTTTAATTTTTAAAGAATTCACTATAGAACTGCTGGTGGGAATGCAAACTGGTCCAATCATTGTGGAAATCTGTGTGGAGGTTCCTCAAATTATTAAAAATGGAGCTATCATATGACCCAGTAATTCCACTCCTAAGAATCTACCCAAAGAACCAAAAGCATTAATTAGAAAGGAAGCCTGCAATCCCATGTTTATTGCAGCACTATTTACAATAGCTAAGATATGGAAACAACCTAATGTCCCCAAATAGATGACTGAATCAAGAAGATGTGGTATCTATACACAATGGAATACTATTCAGCAATCAAAAAAGAAACTCATGCCATTTGCAGCAACATGGATGGAGTTTGAGGGGATTCTGCTCAGTGAAATAAGTCAGAAGGAAAAAGAAAACTATCAGATGGTTTCACTTATAGGAGGAGTATAGAGGAACCAAATAAGGGATTGGGGAAAAAAAGACAAAACTGCAGGCATTCAGCAGGGGAGGGGCAAGGGGAAGGAGAGGGATTAAAATAAGGGAAGGAAGAGCACAAGGGACTATGGTGATGGTTCACAGGTGACTTGGTGGTGGTAATTGTATGGGGACTATACACAAGAGGAGAAAGCAAACTGCACAAAAATGAAAAATGATGTGAATAGATATATATGTAAATTTAAGAAATAATAAAAATAAAAAGGTTTTAAAACTGATACCCAAAATAAAAAAAGAAAAAGTATGCACTGTAAAGATGCAAAGACTGAATACCTATTGTTAAATCTTTTATCTAGCTCCTTGGTCATTAATAGAGGGTCAAAAGATACTTTATAAGCAGGAATCAGATTTTGCAGAATTGTTTTAGATTTCAAGTCAATGCAGATAGTTTGCTCTGTAATCTGCTAGAGCAAGGAAGAGTTCTGTTCCCAGAACATTTTACAGTATGTTCACACTACCTAAACTGCAATTCATCTTTGGCATTGTTATAGAACTTGTCTGACTGTAGTACAAGTACTCAGACTCAGAACAACATGGCTTTTTTTTTTTTTTAATCATCAAGAAACAGTGTAATGGAATTGACAAAGAAGACTGTTGTGGTAGCCCAAGAAACAGTGGAAAAGCAGGCATTTCAAAGCATACTTTTTCGTTTCATTTAAGTACCCTCAAACTGATGAGTGAATCAAGAAGTGGTACATGTACACAATGGAATGCAACTCCACAATCACAAATGATAAACTCATGCCATTTGTAGCAACATGATGGAGTCAGAAGGGATTATGTTTAGCGGGGGTGGGGTCGGGGGGAGGGCTGGGGGGGGATCAGAAGAAAGATAAGTACTGGTGGTGTTATTATATGGGGAACACAGAGAAACTAAACAAAGGATCAGATAAAGCCAAACTCAAAAACAATCCTTAAGACCTGATTATAGAATCCAGGCATTCAGAGGAGGGCTGAGTGCAAGGGGGGAGGGAGCACAATGGACAGTGCTGGTGGACTGCAGGTGCTTTGGTGGTCCAAGTGTCATGATTATGGCTTCTGAAGGGGGGGGAACAGCTTCCCATACGCTGAAAATATAAATAACAATGTAAACCTCAATAAAACAATGTTACCGGAATTTAAAAAAAAAAAATTAAAGCTGGGAAAGTGAGCCGTGTCTGTGGCTCGGGTTTCAGATTATTCTCTCAGTGTGCTAACTGGTTAAAAAGTGATCACAACAATCTTCTAAAAATATTTATTTATAACAATGCGCAAATTCCCCTTTTGGCACTTAAAACTGGTTCTCTCCCTACCTTGTGCGACATTGCCATCTGCTGTTAGGACTGATAGGCACTGATCCTGTGAACCTGGGGCCACAGTCTTTAGTTAGCATACACGATTAAATGATGGTGGATAAAGTTGATGAAGGAGGAACAATTGTGTGCACAATTATGACCTTTCCTTGGTGGTCCCAATGTCAAATCCCCACGATCCATTATCATTCCTTTCTGATCCCAAATGGCTTAACAAGCTGTTACTCTGTTCCTGACTGTACATTTGTTATCTGTACAAACATGACTTTTAAATGCTATAGCCTCTCACTAAGATGCATGAGAGTTTAAACCCAGAAAGTAAGACAGTAAAAATGGTATTTTAACTTCTCTACCAAGTTTGAAAAACACTTTGAGACTCTAAATTTAAATATTAAATATCTGCACTTCTTTTATATAGTTCTTTCTTTCCTGTCACCCAGAGTCATCTGTACTTTGTTTCATCTGAAAAGCAAGATTTACCATTGGTAAAAGGAAGATTATTGGAAGAGCAAGTCTGTTTTAAATACAGTACTTTAGCTGCCTTTTCCCCTTTTTTGACACATTATTCAATGTGATCTTAATAATATTAATCAAAAACCTTACATAAGTTTCATAATGCCATGTCCTATGTCAGATAAAATACTTGTCATAAAACTGTTTCACCTACTTAATAGCCTATTTACTGGTTGTATTTGACTGTATTTACCTGTAAGTATTGACTTGGGAGTTTCTGTGTTATTTTGCTTTGATAAATATAAGATATAAAAATGGAAAATTTCCCCAAAAATGAAAATTAATAATAGTTTTTTTAACTCATATATTTGGAATTTTTAAAATGCTTCTAAATAAATTATGTGCCAAGTAAGCTAATAATGGAAGTCAGAAAATAATTTAAAACTGAATTAAATGGAAAGAAACAACAGAAGTAGAAGAAAGGAAACATAAAGAGAATAAGAAGTGAAAGAAGAATAAAAAACAAAAGTTCTTTAAAAAGACTAATAAAATTGATATTTTTTGGCAAGACTAATGAAGGGGGAAAAAGAAGACAATATAAAGCTGAGATTTATAAGATCACAGATTTCTGATTTGAAATGCTTGATTTGAAAATCATTTAATCACACAAGACAGCAAAGAGAAACAAAACACAAATGACATTTTGGAGGCAGGTAAAAGGCCAAACCCCGTATGGGTAGTGAGGTAGTGAAACAGAGGTGGATGTACAGAGATAAGACACATAGAATGAAAACACTGCCTCAAAATTAAAGAACCAGAAAGTTAAGAGTTTTCAGAGTTAGGAGTCACTCCTGCAGTGGAGATCCTCATCCCTTGCTTCCCTGTAGCGTGGACTCAGTAATGCCTAGTGGCAGCATGTTCCAGACTAGGTTTTGAGAAGCACAGAATTTAGGACTAGATTGGCAATCATATCGACAAAGTTTGTATTTGGGAAGCAATTTCTAACTGTATTACCAAAGTCTCACACACAAAACCACAGATTATAGGAAAAATTCCAGCACCTTGGAACATGGCCCTGCCCTGGCACGTGGGAGAATCTAAAGACCTAAGTAAATGAAGAATTATATCATGTTCATGGATTGGAGATTCATATATTGTTAATCCTAACTGTTAATCCAATTCTCCCAATCCTGTTTTTTTTTTAAGATTTATTTATTTATGCATACAAGAGCTGGGGTACAGGCCAAAGGTGCGGGGGGTGAGAGGTTCACCAGAGACAGAGTGGGGAGCAGAACAGGCAGATTGACCAAAAGACACTGCTGAGGGGAGCAGTGGGTGAGGCAGGAGAGGTCTGCTGCGCCATGTGGGTCCCCTCCCTGGCCAGTGGCAGGGTCGAACTGCTGCAGTGGCTGTGGTTTGCTTCATAGCGCGTTGCTTAACCCACTGTGCCACCAGGGCGGCCCCCAATCCTAATTGGTATCCAATCCCCCAATCCCAAATGTTATCCAAAATCCTCATCATTAATCCATTTCCCCAAATTTGATCTATAGGCTAATAAACACATGAAAACTTGCACAATATCGTTGGTCATCATACATATGCAAATTAAAATTACAATGAAATACCAATCCATACCCACTAACATGGCTAATATTGCGAAAACTGACATGCCAAGGATTGTCAAAAATGTGGCACCCCTGGAGATTTCACATATCGCTGATGAGGGTGAAAAGGGTACAACCACACTGAAACTTTGACATCTTCCTATGAATTAAACATACACTAACCCTATGCTCAAACAATTTCACTACTAGATACTTATCTAAAATAAATGAGAACAGGTGTACAAAAAGATTTATTCAAGTTTTCTTATAATTCCCCCAAGCTGGAAACAAAATGTCCATCAACAAGAGAAAGAAAACACAAGCTGAGACAAAAAGTGAAATACTGTTCAGCAATAAAAAGGAAACATTGAGAAATTCAATATCATGGAAACATCTCAAAAACATTATTTAAGCAAAAGAAGCCAAGCACAATGAATCTAAGTATACCCTGATTCCATTTCTATAAAGTTCAATAGTGGGTAAGTTGTTATGTTTCAGAATCAGACAGCTAACTCTGATTTTGACCTATAGGTTGAATACAGTATCAGCTCACATCACTAGAAGATTTCTGTGTGTGTGGAAATCAGCAAGATTGTCTTAAAATGGTTATGCAAAATGCAAAGGGCCAAGACTACGTGACATTCCAAGAAAAACAATGAAGTGAGAGGACTTGCTTTACTGGACACTCATATACAACAACACTCATACACAAATATCAGCTCCAGATTGATTATAGATCTGCGGGTAAAAGGCAGACCAATAGGCTGTTACAGCAAAATTCTGTCAGGGAAGCAGGCATCACTTAGAGAGGAAGAGGGAAGTTCTTTATTTACATAGGCGGGCTTTGCACTGGTAGGCCCAGAGGAGATCTCTCTCCAAGGTCTGAACCCCAAGCAACTAGGTTACAGATTTATATTGACTAAGGCAAGGGGCACAATCTTCCCAGGATGCATGAATCAGGGTGCATGTGACCTTGAGAGTTATTATTGACTCCTTGAAACTTTCAGCCTACAGGCTATGTCCCAACTTCAGCTAATCAACAGGTCAACTTAACATTTTCCACTTCAAGACCTCCTAGGAAATAATAAAGGAAAACATCTTTATGACTTTGGGATAGACGATTTTTTAAACAGGAGAGCAGGAAACTTAACCATAAAGCAAAATATTGACAAAGCAGATTAAGAACTGCTAACACTGGGCCTCCCTGATGGTGCAGTGGGTTAAGCAACACACTATGAAGCAAACCGCAGCCACTGCAGCACGAGTTCGATCCCTGCTGCCGGCCAGGGAGGGGACCCACATGGCGCAGCAGACCTCTCCTGAGAAGTGTACTTCCATTGATCTGCCTGTTCTGCTCCCCGCTTTGTCTGTGGTGAATCTTCTCACCCCCCCCCCACACCTCTGGCCTGTACCCCAGCTCTTGTATGCATAAATAAATAAATCTTTAAAAAAAAAGAAGAAGAACTGCTAACACTATAACAATGTGTATAGGCAAGTCATGAGTGGAAGTTGTTAGAAAAGGGAAGAGGAGGAAGGGAAAAGTCAATGTCCTCCTCCTGGATTTCAGCACCAGAATGCAAGAAATGAGAGGAGGACAAGAGTATCAGATAGGGCCTCCCTGGTAGCACAGTGGGTTGAGTGCCGCACCGTGAAGCATCTGCGGCACAGCAGCGTGAGTTCAATGCCCTGACAGGGAGGGAACCCACATGGCATAGCACACCTCTCCTCTCTCACCTGCTGCTCCCCTCAACAGTGTGTTTCAGTCAATCTACCTATTCTGCTCCCCACTCTGTCTCTAGTGAATCCTCTCACCTCCCGCACCTCTGGCCTGTACCCCAGCTCTTATATGTGTAAATAAATAAATCTTTTAAAAAAAAAAAGAGTATCAGACAAAGTGGGTTTTATTGAAAGTCCATGAGGCGACGGCTCTCTGTGGGCCAAGAGTCGCCCTCTCCCCTCCCAAAATGGGAGCATAGGTCTTTATAGGGTTAGGCTACTCCTGGAATTTTTTGTCTATTTGAAAGTGTCTCTTCTGCCAGAAGAGGTCTGCTCGAGTTGTTTACACCAGGAGCAGGTCTGCTGGAATTGTTTACTGCTGTCAGTTTTATCTAATTCAGCTTGTCTCTGGTTCCATGGCACCTGGTTGTGGGGGTTTTACTAGGGTCCTGTTTGTGCTCTAATCAGAAGTGATATTGGGAATACAAATAAGCAGGAAAGAGTTTGAATCCAGAATACCCAAAGAAGCCTGACAGACAACTTAATAGAAAAACAGGCAAGAAAATTGTTCAGGAAGCTATGTAAAGGGCCATTGTAGTAAGCTTTTGCTAATTGTCATTGTTAATCAGGGAAATTAAATGCCTCTAAACACCTACAAACAAGCTAAAAAGATTGACAATACTGAGCATTGGTAACAATGTGAAAGAACTAAAACACACATAACTACTGATAACAGTGTAAAGTGGCTCAAACGCTTAGGATACAGTTTGGCATGATCTTCCACTCCCAGTTCTCCCCAACAAACATGTGTGCACTGTAGCTAGATATATGCAGAAGAATGTCCATGGTAGTATTATCTGTAACAGCAAAAAATAGAAAGTATCCCACATGTTCATCTATAGTGGAAAAGATAAATGCTTGCCATTTATTCCTATAATATCATAGAGCAATGAAAATGAATGAATGATAGTTTGGGTTTTGGGGTTCTCTTATATTTAAAAGGACAGGCTTATACACAGGCTTTTTCAAAAAATTGAAAAGAAAGGGACACTACCAAACATGTTTTATGAAGCCAACACTACACTAATATCAAACCCAAACAAGGACAGCACAAAAATAGAACTATAGACCAATCTCTCTAATAAACACTGATGCAAAAAGAGTAGAGTAAATAAAATCATAGTCAACAGAATCCAACAATGATTCAACAAGATCATTCACTATAACCAGGTAGGATTTATTCCAGGGACACAAGGATGGTTCAACATCTGAAAATCAATTAATGCCATCCAATATGTCAACAAAAAGAAGAATAAAAACCATATGGTCATATCAACAGATGTTGAGAAAGCATTCAACAAAGTTCAGCATCCATTTATGATGAAGGTCCTTGAAATTCTTAGGATAAAAGGACCATACCTTAACATAATAAAGGCCATATATGACAAGTCTATAGCCAATATCATTCTCAATGGTGAAAAGGTAAAAGCCTTTCCCTTAAGATTTGGAAGAAGACAAGGATGCCCTCTTTCACCACTGCTCTTCAATATAACACTGGAAGTCCTAGCTAGAGCAATAAGACCAGAAAAAAAAAGGCATACAAAAAATCCAAATAGGAAAAAAAGAAGTAAAACTATCACTACTTGCAGTCAATATGATAAAATACATAGAGAATCCCAAAAACTCTACAGAAAATCCAATCAAATTAATCAGCCAGTTTAGTAAAGTAATGGGATACAAAATCAACATGCAAAAATCAGTAGCCTTTCTATATAAAAACAACCAATCTGATTAAGAAGAAATCAAGAAAACCATTCCTTTTATAATGGAAACCAAACAAATAAAAAATTTGGGAATAAATCTAACCAAAGAGATAAAGGACCTCTACAAAGAAAATTGTAAAATACTGTTAAAAGAAATAGAATAAGACACAAAGAAATGAAAAGATATCCCTTGCTCATGGATTGGAAGAATTAACATTATCGAAATAGCCATCCTACCAAAAGCAACTTACAGATTCAAAGCTATTCCAATAAAAATTTCAATGACATTCTTCAAAGAAATAGAAAAAATATTGATTAAATTCATATAGAGACACAAAAAAACCTTGAATAGCCAAAGTTCTCCTGACTAAAAAGAATGGGAATGGAGGCATCACAATTCCAGACTTCAAACTGTACTACAAAGCCACAATAATTAAAACTGCAAGGTATTGGAACAAAAACAGACACACAGATCAATGGAATCAAATAGTAAGCCCAGAAATAAACCCAGAGATATATAGACAACTAATCTTTGAAAAGGGAGCAAAAAATATACAATGGAAAAAAGACATCTTGTTTAATCAATGGTGCTAGGAAAACTGGTCTGCTACATGCAAAAGAATGAAACTAGAATACTGCCTCTTACAATGCACAAAAACCAACTCAAAATAGACATAAGAATTAGACATAAGACCTAAAACCATAAAATATTTAGAAGAAAAAGTAGGCAAAACTCTACATGACATATACCTCAGTAACATCTTTTTTTTTTTTTCTTGTTTTTTTTTTAAAGATTTATTTATTTATGCATACAAGCACTGGGGCACAGGCCAGAGGTGTGGGGGGGTGAGAGGATTCACCACAGAGAGCGGGGA
>JAGFMF010011777.1:1878982-1935889 GCA_019455555.1 Galemys pyrenaicus
CCCCCCCTGGCCGGCAGCAGGGATCGAACTCGTGTTGCAGTGGCTGCGATTTGCTTCATAGTGCGTTGCTTAACCCACTGCGCCACCAGGGGAGGCCCACCTCAGTAACATCTTTAAAGACACAGTACCCAAACCAAAGATAAACAGTTGGGTCTACATCAAACTTAAAAGCTTTTGTACAGCAAAAGACACATTAACCAAACCAAAGCAAAACCCCACTGACTGGGAGAAAATTTTTGCGCACCACACTACTGACAAGGGACTTATCAGAAAGCTCTACAAAGACCTGACCAGGCTAAACAAAAACAAAGTAAACAACCCAGTCAAAAAATGGGCAGAAGAGCGAAAAAGACATTTTTCTAAAGAGGAAATGGAAATGGCCAACAGACATATGAAAAAACACTTAACATCTCTTGTAATCAGAGAAATGCAAATCAAAACCACAATGAGATACCATCTCACACTAGTGAGAATGGCACATATCAAAAAACCTAGCAACAACAAATGTTGGCAAGGATTTGAAGAAAAAGGAACACTTCTACAAGCTGGTGGGAATGCAAACTGGTCCAACCACTATGGAAAACTGTATGGAGGTTCCTTAAACTACTGAAAATGGAACTCCCATATGACCCAGCAAGCTCACTCCTAGGAATTTACCCAAAGGACACAAAAACACTGATTCAAAAGGACACCTGCACACCTATGTTTATCGAGGCACTTTTCACAATAGGCTATCTAAGGAAACAACCCAAATGCCCAAAAATAGATGACTGAATCAAGAAGATATAGTATATATACACCATGGAATATTATTCAGCAATCAAAAAAGATAAATTCATTCAATTTGCAGCAACATGGATGGAGCTAAAAGGGATTATGCTGAGTGAAATAAGCCAGGAAGAAAGGAAAACTATCAGATTGTTTCACTTATAGGAAGAATGTAAAGGAAACAAACAAGGAACTAAGGAAAAAAATCAATTACAATAAAGGAAAAACCAAAATCAACAGACTATAAAACTGAGACATTCCCTAGAGGAGGAGGAGGAAGAAGGATCAAATGGGTGGGAAGAGCACAAGGGACTATGGTGATGGTGCATAAGTGAGTTGATGGGAATTTCATAGGAGATGAGAAATATACACTGCACAAAAATGAAAAATAATGTAAAAAAATATAAAATAAAAATAAAAATAAGTCATTGCATTTTTAAAATTGCAATAAATAAAAGAACAGGTTTATTCGGGGAAGGAGAAACAGAATAAAGGACACTTGCATAGACACAAGCAGGCAGGAAGAGCTGCCCCGAAAGGGACAGGTTTGCTGAGAGAGGCCTGCGTGGTTGCAGGCCTTGAGGAGAGCTGCCGCCACTGAAGGAGGTCAGTGAGGAGAAGCCCCCGCAGGCTGCAGGTCATGAGCAGGCAGAGGAGAGAGCTGATGAAGAGAAGCACCTGCATAGTCACAGGTGGGCAGAAGGATGACTGCCAATGAATGAATGACAGTTTTATGCAATATCAAGGAAGCACAGAAACATGGCTAGTGAAATAAACCAAACTTTAAAAAAATACTTTATTATTTCACTTACATGACTTTCAAAAATGACAAGACCAAACAGCAGTGTTTGGAATACATTCTTAGATGTATTAAATGATCTTAGATGTATAAAACAATCTAAGTTTTATCTTTGATATGAACTATCTAATTCATATCACACATGAATATGAAGGCTGATGGTGACGAGAGGAAGTCTGAAGACGGCTGCTGGGGTGTTGACAATTTTTTGGCCCTGACTTGGGGGGTAAGAGGTGTTCTATGGACATTTGTTTTATGGTGTCACTGGGCTTTATATTTTTGTTTATTTCACTTTTTGACATGTCATTTTTCACCACTAAAACAGAAGATGCAGTTCACAAAATCTTTTTTGAGGTGAAAGAAGACTTGAATCTACATTTTGGAAAGGGATCCTACAGCCCAAAGAAATATGAACAAGTTGGTCCAAGCTGAGTCATATCCTAGAAAAGTAATTGAACTTTAAATATAAAGATAGACTCCTTTAGGCAGCCAAGCAAGCAGATATAGTTACTTATGGGGGGGTGTTAGTGGGGAGGGGGGGTCAAGCTGGCCTCTTATTTCTCTCCAACAACATTCTACTTTAGAAGAAAATAGAGCAACATGTACAAGATTATTATTGAACACTGACCCAACAGATTACAGTAACATTCAGATAATATACCCTCATATATACAAAAAAAAAACCGCTCAGAAGCAACTAGGAAAGAAGATTCACATTTACAGCGGCAACGAGAGAGAAAATAGCTTCAACTTCTCAATAAATATGCAAAACCCACATAGGGAGAACTAAAACACTCTTAAAAGACATAAAAGTAGACTTGCACAAATGGAAAGACATATGTCCTAGATAGGAATGCTTAACATAACAAAGATGAACATTCTAAGTTAATTTATAAATGTAAATGATCTCAATTGAAAAATAGTAACAGATCTTTTTTTCTGATGCCAGATTAGTTGATCTAGTCAATACAAAAAAATAATAACCAATTTTAAAAAAACAACAAGCTTAAAATTAACATTTAAGACAAATAAGCCCTATCAAATATTAAAACATGAAAAAGTCTCTATTGGTGCTATTGGTACTGGTTCATAAAAACAATGATGAATGTGAACAGGAAGCAAGAAATAGACCAAAATACACGTGCAAATTTAGTATAGGACAAAAATGGCATGTTAAATCAGTGAGAAAATTTTTAATTTTAATAAATAGCCATTTGGTAAAAGATAAAAATGGGTCCATACTTCACTTCCAGCGTTCAATGTAAAAAATAACACCAACTTGAGAGTACCTAGAAAGCTGATGAGAAGTTTCTCTTTATGCTGAATCATTTTACTGTCAACATGGTTAATCTGGGAACACTTCCAGGGGGGGCTAAAGGAGAACTTACCTGTGACATAGATTTCCAGTCTATCCTCCTGTTCAGCGTCATATCCAGCTCTTTCTCCTCATTGTTTACAGCAGTTCAAGCCCATCACCAAATGCTTCACTGTGGTCTCACAGAAGCCCCCACCAACGCCCCCACAGCTGGTGTGTGTTAAGAATATTTGGAGCATTACTATGGGATGAGAAGGCACAAATCACCCACACCGGGTTGGGGTTAGAATCATAGCTCCTACTTAATTTATTTTTTAAAGATTTACTTATTTATGCATACAAGAACTGGGGTACAGGCCAGAGGTGTGGGGGTGAGAAGATCCACCCAAGACAGAGTGGAGAGCAGAACAGGCAGACTGACTGAAACACACTGCTGAGGGGAGCAGCGGGCAAGGCAGGAGAGGTCTGCTGCACCATGTGGGTCCCCTCCCTGGCCATCGGTAGCTGAAGTTTGCTTCACAATGCGTTGCTTAACCCATTGTGCCACCAGGGAGGCCCCCATAGCTCCTACTTTAGGGAAGAGAAACCTTCAAGGTCGTTTTGATACAAGATGTAGTTCCAATATACCCTCACAAAGAAAGTAAACGCACAAGATTCATCACTCACAAATCTCGGAAAGGAGGGTGGCCCACTGTGGAGGGGCCTGTCCTCTATTCCAGTCACCAGCAGGCAGAAGAAAGAGCAGGCCCCAGGCACCTGCTGTGCACGTGTCTCTTAGAATGGTCCCACAACCACGCAGTTGCCTAGTGACACACTTCCCACAACCTACCCTTGACCTTAAGTGACACGTACTTAACAGAGGTTGGGGTGGAGGTCACTGACTTTTCTCAGGTTCAGTTCTAAGTGGTTAATTTTAAAAGTCGTCTGAGGAAAAGCAAAGTGGGCATTTGTGGGACTCCCACTCTGGGTCCTTTCCTAACTGCAGCTGAAGACAGGCACAGGGTGTTGGCCAGTCAAGGGCCCAGGCGCCAACCCGGACCGCCCTTCTCTCTCCACAGTGGCCGCTTCCAGCGCTCAGACCCCCTGGCTGGTGGGTCCTCTGACCTCGCACCCCTTATGTCTGACCTTAACTTCTTAAGCTCCTCTTACAAGTGTGGGAAGTTGAATTCCAAGAATAAAACTCTTAGCTCCAGGGATAATTCTGCTCCCCTGATTGAACTGCAGACTGGGAGAATGGAAGTGGGTATGCAGCGAAGATAGTTTTGATGGAGCCAGGAATCACGTGAGCACTTTGCTATGTGATACGTGTTACCTACTGTGGAACATCTGCCAGTCATATCACTGGAGGTAACCGTGAGGGTGGAGAATGCACCTTACACGCTATGTATCTAGCTGAGGAGATTTCCTGGCAGGAAGATAAAGAACCAAACAGCCTTTTTTTAAGCTGCCTATGATAAAGAACAGGAGGAGGGAGAGAAGCTAAAGAAGGAATAGTTTAAGAACCATTTTAAACAGTCAACCCAGTACTATTATAGCTGCCACTGCAGCCTTTACAGATTTTCAAAGAGCAGATCTAAGGCGCAGTTATAAAAGCCTTTAAGACCTCACAATGGCTTAAGGTGATGTCTTATGAAACCTCTTGGGTAGACAAAAGGGTTTCTAAGAATCTTAAGGTCTTTGTCCCAAGGTTGCCTGACATGCTGAAATAGAGTCTTATCTTGGAAAAAATCAGGCATGTGTATTTTGGGAGCACAGAGTGAACCCCAACCAGATTCATAGAAAACCTATAGATTTTTTTAAAGATGAGAATTACATTGGTGTAGAGAGACACAGTTCACACCCAGTAGGGAAATCTGCATCCTAACTTGGCAAGGTACTAAGAAGGTTAATCAGTGGTACTTGAGAAGCACCTTAGAAAGGTACTCCGCGGTAAACACAGGTAATTTCCTTTAGAAAAGAAAGACTTTCTTAAAGCGTGAAGCCAAGAGCCACTAAGAACAGTGATCTGGAAAACCACTCCCAGAGAGCAAATCTGTGTCCTAACCCCTGCCCCTGGAGTAACAGAGTTTTTATGGATCAGTAATTGCCTTACACTTGCTTTCCCTTTTCCAAATGGAAATGTTTGTTGTGGCTTTCCCTAACCTGGTCTTAACATTGCACACTGGAAAGGGCACTGGGGAAGGGAGGATAACTTTTATTTTATGTCCCCTTGTCTCTACATCTGAGAAATCATATGTAAGAAACATGATCCATACTGTACCTGCTAGTTGGATACTAGCAATGAGATAGCAGACTTCAAACCTGAGCATAACATTGTAATAAGATAGGATCTTGGGGGAGCATGAGGGGAGGAGGGCATTTTGTATGTAGAGGGAAGTGTATTATGTGGCTAGAGGGTAGGTAGTCTCCAAAGGTCATCCTCCCCCCCACCGCCCAGTCCCTTCCTCTCAGGAGATACATGTCACTTCTCACCTGGATTCTATCCCCACTCTTCTTGAATTGGGTAGAACTTCTAACTTGCTTTGACCAACAAAATGTGACAGAAGTGATGTTTTAGTAGTTTTGGGTCTAGTCTTCAAGAGGTCTTTATGTACTCTCTTGGAAACCTCCCACCATGTAAGAACCCAACTGACCTGAGCCCATGATGCTGACAGGAAGCCCAAGATGGCCATATGAAGAGACCACATGAGAAATCCTGGCCAGCCCTCAGACGTTCTAGCCACTGCACCAAGGCATCAGACTTGTGAATGAAAAATGTCTCTTGACTATTTCTGAGCTGGGAGCTGTCATGTGCAGCTGCAATTACCCAGTAGATGCTGGGCTTTGTTTCAGAATCAGAAAAAATAACAAAAGGCTTTAAGCTATCAAGTTTTGGGGTCATGCACCAATAAATAATTATCTCCATAATACATAATTTAAAAAGAAAGATCTGATATATACAACATGCTATCTTTTATGGTAGAAGGAGGAAAGTGGTCTCCCTGGTGGTGCAAGGGGTTAAGGTACAGCACTATGAAGCTATCTGCAGCCACTGCAGCACAAGTTTGATGCCCCACCGAGGAGGTAACCACATGCACAGCAGACCTCTCCTGTCTTCCTGCTGCTTCCCCTCAGCAGCTTATTTCATAGATTCTCCTGTCTTGCTCTGTGTCTGGTGACTCCTCTCACCCTCCGCACCTCTGGCTTGGACCTCAGTTCTTGTATGCATGAATAAATAAATATTAAAAAAATAAAGGAGGAAGGGTAATATTAATGTGTGTGCATGTGTGTGAGTTTATATGTGCAAAAAGGAAAAAATTAAGGAAAATTAAGTATTATTTATGGAAGAGATGGAACAAAGTACACAAGAATAGAAGGAGTGCTATGTTTTTTTCACTTAGGGATTGTGCAAGCTACTTATGTATTCAAATCATAAGAATGAAACATGAATTCTCTAAGCATTGGAAAATAAAGCAAAGATAATAGAAGCCAGTGGGTATCAAGCTGGTGGTATAGAGAACCACAGAGGGAAGAGAAAGGAAATAACTCAAGTCACTTCAGAAAAAGCATTTTGACTGTGCATCTAGAATTACATCTACTATTATATATTATAGATTTATAATTGTAAGACAAGAGCGCAGCAATGAAATAATAAATTCCATGAGTATCTTTACTGATGTTATTTTGAAATTGTTGTATATATATTCAAAGATAATATTTATGTTAAAAGACTTGCAAGTATAATATCAGAATTTTAAAAATTGTCATGTTAAAATGAACTAGAACTATAAGTATGAACTTGGAATGAGTGTTATATATTTTTTTTCACTTATGGATTTTCCAAGCTACTTATGATTTAAGAGGCCTCCCTGGTGGCAAAGTGGGTTAAGCAACGCACTACGAAGCAAACCTCAGTCACTGCAGCATGAGTTCGATCCCTGCCACTGGCCAGGGAGGGGACCCACATGGGCAGCAGACCTCTCCTGCCTCCCCACTGCTCCCCTCAGCAGTGTGTTTCAGTAGATCCATCTGTTTGCTCCCCACTCTGTCTCTGGTGGATCCTCTCACCCCCCCCCACATCTCTGACCTGTACCCCAGCTCTTGTATGCATACATAAATAAATCTTTAAAAAAATAATTCGAACTTACTTTCGTTTTCCTAACACCTTCCCCAAGCCTGCACACTGCAAGGACCTTGATATAAGTGTTACCCAGCAGCAATCAGCGCTCAGATCGTGGCCTCTAAGTTATCATCTCCCACTCTGAGAAGCCAGGACTCCTTGGAGGAATAGCTAATGGCAGGTCTGGCTCAGGAAATATACAAGATGAGTCTGGGACATGTTTTCTTATCAAGCAGTAAGGAAGACTTCAAGGACTTCTAGCTTCATGTCCAAAAAGAAATTACCCAGTAAATGTTGGGTAATTAAATGTGATATAAGCATTAAAAAAATAGCAATCGAATGTAACCTATCAAATAGACATAAACATATGAGTTTATACTCCAACAGGGAAAGGAGGAGGGAAGGCAGGAGAGGTGATTTTTGATTACCATTGGAGATATTGAGAAGAACCAGGGTCATTAAGACAATGGAGCGTGCGTGGTACAGGGTTAGACAAACGGGGATGGAGCCAGAGAACCCAGAAAGACACTCATAAATGGAAATCTGATATATAAGATAGGAGACTAGAGGATTCAGTGAAGAAAAAAACAGAATAGTCAATACAAGGCACTGGAACAACTGGTTGCTCCAATCTCACACACTATACGCAAATAAATTCAACAAAGATGAAACATTTGAAATGAGGGCAACCCTGGTGGCGCAGGGGTTAAGTCTCAGCACCATTAAGCACTACTGCCAGAGTTCAACCCTTGATAAGCCACCAAGGAGCTGACCCACATGGCACAGCAGACCTCTCCAGTCTATCCCACTGTTCCCCTCAGCAGTAGATTTCAGTAGGTCCTCCTGTTCTGCTCCCCACTCTGCTCTGGTGAATCCTCTCACCCCTTTCACCTCTGGCCTGCACATAAATAAATAAAAATAAATCTTTTAAAAAAGAAAGATTGTTAAAAAAAGATTTTAAATAAAAAGCAAAGTTTTAGAAGTCAATGTGGAAAATAGCTTTAAGACTTTAGAGTAGAAAACAATTCACTAAAAGAGTTACAAAATGTGAAAGCCACAGATGCATTTGACCATATTGACCATATTAAAATTAGAAGATTAATTTATCTTCATTAAAAGATGCTGTCCGGGGTCTCCCTGCTGGTGCAGTGGGTTCAACGTACTATGAGGGAGACTGCAACCACTGCAGCAAGAGTTCGATCCCTGCCTCCGGCCAGGGAGGGAACCCATATGGCATAGCAGACCTCTCCTGCCTCATCCGCTGCTCCTCTCAGCAGTGTGTTTCAGTCAGTCTTCCTGTTTTGCTCCCCGCTCTGTCTCTGGTGAATTCGCTCACCTCCCTGGACTCTGACCTGTACCCCAGCTCTTGTATGCATAAATAAATAAATCTTTAAAATAAATTTTAAAAATCTAAAAAAATTAAATCTTAAAAAAAAATAAAGAAAAGATGCTGTCTGTATACTTTTTAATTCTCTTCCTTTTCTCCTTCTCTTTCCTCTTCCTTCCTCTTCCTCCCCTCCCCTACCTTCCCTGAGCAATTCAGTACTAAAAAATTAAGTGAGGTCAAGTCAGCCTGGTTATCATATTGGAGGGTGAAGAGGAGAAGGAGGGTGGCCCAGAAAGGGCATCAGAGCGCAAGCAGCATTTGCGGGGGAAGGAGGGAAAAATTGCAGAGGAGGAATGGGAGGGTGGGGGAGGTCTCAGAGAAGCAGAGCCTGAACAAGGTGAGAGGGATAGGTATAGGGTTGTTAGAACCTTGGGGTTGAGGAAGGCATCCAAACAGGGACACATCCTTTTAAAAGTATGCATACTGAAAAATTTACATAGGAAAGTATTTCATGTCTGTGGTTTGTTTCTAGTAATAAAGAGATAAAGGAAATAGGTGGGTGTAGAAGAGCCAAGATGGATCATGGGCTGGAAGCTGATGAAGGCAGATGCTGGGAACATGGGGTTTATTACACTAGTTTACTTTTTTCATATGTTCAAAAACCTCCATTGTAAGCATTCATCAGTGTAGACACACACGCACACACACACACACACACATACATACCCATAATGAGAGAAGACAGGCTGTAAACTGGGATAAGAACTATACACATATAGCTGGTGCCTGATTAGAATCCATAGTATTTCTTTTTTTTTTTTAATATTTATTTATTTATACATACAAGAGCTGGGGTGGTGAGAGGATTCACCAGATACAGAGTGGGGAGCAGAACAGGCAGATCGACTTGAAACACACTGCTGAGGGGAGCAGCGGACACAGCAGGAGAGGTCTGCTGTGTCATGTGGGTCCCCTCCCTGGCCAGCAGCAGGGATCGAACTCATGCTGCAGTGGCTGTGGTTTGCTTCATAGTGCGTTGCTTAACCCACTGCACCACCAGGGAGGGCCCGAATCCATAGTATTTCTATTCATTTATTTAACTATATATTTAACTGGGCGTACTTATAATTTTTTATATTTGTATACATTTATATTTATATGTTACAGTACACTGATTTAGTTTACATGTGTATAAACTTTCATATATTACAATTTAAATATTTAAATACATATGCATTTTAAAAAGAAACCCTTACATGTCCGTAAATAGTCTGCTTCCAGGAGGAGGAACTAGAAAGGTAGATAAACCTGAAAAAAAAAAAAAATGATTTATTTATTTATGCATACAAGCACTGGGGTACAGGCCAGAGGTGCAGGGGGTGATAGAATCCACCAGACAGAGTGGGGAGCAGAACAGGCAGATCAACAGAAGTACACTGCTGAGGGGAGCAGCGGGCGAGGCAGGAGAGGTCTGCTGCACCAGTGGGCCCCCATGTGGGTCCCCGGGGATCCAACTGGCCCTACTGTGCCGCGATGCTTCACAGTGCAGAGCTCAACCCGCTGCACCACCAGGGAGGCCCCCCAAAAAATTCTTCTCTTCAGAGCAATCAGAAAAATGAAAAGTACAATCAGATGCTAGTTTACCCCCATCAACCGGCACACCTCCAAAGCCAGCTGTTGGCTGTGTGGAAAGGCTGCGGAGCCGTGCAGCTCACGGGCTGCTCCATCTATTTTTTGGTCACCATTAAACCAAGTTTATTCCCTTCATCTCAGCAGCTGCACTCCTAAGCATTTACTGTAGAAAAACTCATACACACATGCCCCAGAAAGGGGTAAGAAAATTCAAGATAATCTGCTTGCAATGAAAAAACTGCTGGAAACAAGTCAAATGCCCATGGGGCTCACAGTCAACAAAGCCCTAATAAATGCTGACGCTCTGACAGCACAGAAGCTCTGCACACATTGGCTGAACAAATCCTTGCAAAATTATGTTGAGCAACAACATGCAAACCACACAAGAATACAGAAAACAAATCCCTTTTTAGAAAGTGAAAAAACAAGCAAAACTGACAATCTATTCCTTAAGAACACACAGAGAGATGTGCGTTAAAGTGTAAAGCAAAGCAAAGGAATGATAAATAAAGATTCAAGGCAGGACTGGGGGATTTGAGGCAGTGGACGATACATTTGGGGAGGGGCTTACAGAGGACTTCAAAGATATTCAGAGTATTAAGTTGTATGTAGGGAATATAGGTCTCATTTTATTTTTATATCTTATATGTATTTTAATATGTTTCATATTTGTGAAAAATAAAGTTCTGTAGTAAAAACATTTAATGGAAATAAGAATATTGCTATTTGTAGCAGTTATAAGCAACGAAAATGCTTTTTGTCAATGTTCCCTGCCAGCTAAGCTGAGCCATGTGCAGGACGATGTCCCAGGAGGCGGTGGGGTGGCAGACAGCATAGCGTTGCTTATCCCAGGCTTAACAGAAATGCTGGAGGAGCAGATATGGTCATGGGATTGCATAGGTGAAGACTTTATTTAATCAGAAAACTTCTGATTAAATAGCCACTTCTATTTATTTATTTAATTTTTTTAAAAGATTTACTTATGTATACATACAGGAGCTGGGGTACAGGCCAGAGTCCAGGGAGGTGAGAGGATTCACCAGAGACAGAGTGGGGAGCAGAACAGGCAGACTGACTGGAACACACTGCTAAGGGGAGCAGCGAGTGAGGCAGGAGAGGTCTGCCTGCACCATGTGGGTCCCCTCCCTGGCCAGCAGCAGGGATTGAACTCATGCTGCAGTGGCTGTGGTTTGCTTCATTGTGCGTTGCTTAACCCACCGCGCCACCAGGGAGGCCCGCCACTTCTATTTATTATAAAAGCCTCCCTCAGACTTAGTTTCATCATCTGTAAAATTATGCAAAATGGACATAATTGCTACATTATGGGCTTGTTGTGAGAATTTAGATGACATGATCCATGTTCAGGATGCAAGGAATGGAAATCTTTCTTTTTCAAATTACATTAGAACGGTTCCAGCACCTGGTAGGACTCTAATGTCATCTTAGGGTTGGGGAGCCCTATGCTGTCTCCATGTCATCTAAAGTCTTTTCCATGGGGCCTACCTGGTGGCACAAGGGGTTAAGCACCACACTATGAAGCATCTGCACCCACTGCAGCATGAGTTCTATCCCCAACCAGGGAGCTGACCCACATGGTGCAGCAGACCTCTCCTGCCTCGCCTGCTGCTCCCCTCAGCAGTGTATTTCAGTCAGTCTGCCTGTTCTGCTCCCCACTCTGTCTCTGGTGAATCCTCACACCCCCACACCTCTGGCCTATATCCCAGTTTTTGAATGCATAAGTAAATAAAATGTTTTTAAAAAAATAAATACATGAAAAATAAAGTCTCTCCCAGGCTTACACAGTCCACGAAGGTCACAGTAGATTAATAAAAGAGACTTAAGAAACTCACCCACCAAATCTAAAGTGCAATTAATTCACCTTAACTGGATCATTGATCCCAAGCAATGCACTATAAAAATATATTCTTAAAAAATACGGGCTGGGTATCACAATATGCCAGTACAATGGTATTGCGTTGGGTAAAAAACAAACGAACATGATCATCCTTTAGAGATACAGCCTAAAGTACCTTGTAGGTAAACTACTGTAGTATCTAGGGCTTGCTTTAAAATAATATGGGTACTGGGAGTGGAAGGGGTAGATAAAGAAGAAACCAAAGGGATGGTGAAATGGTGGTTCGTCCAGCTGGTGGGTCCTAGGGTTCGTTGTTCTCTTCTTTCCACTTTCTACTCTTAGGTGCCAGTGAAATTTTCCATGCAAGGAAAGAAAGAAAGGAGGGGAAGGGTTTGGAAGCAGGGAGAAAGGAAGATTTCCCCCATTTTCTTGATGTGCTGAGAAGAGACCCAGCGTTTTCCAGAGCTGGCCCAGCGCTGCGGGAGGCTGAGCACTGCCCTCCCGCTGAGTGAACTTCAGGGAGGACGCCTGGACACACCCTCCCAGAGTGCTGCGGTGCGGAGCACAGGGTCTGAGCAGGCTCAGATATCTGTCCCTGGTGAGTTCTGCAACCGCCACCTCTGTCTTTCATAATCCCAGGAAACCACAGACAAAAGAAAAGGTGGGGCCACTTCCCTTTCTTAACCTCCTGAGACCACAGCAGTTCCTCTTAAAATTCATCAAATATTTCCATTCCACTCCTCCTGGCACGGCCTGATGGCCCTGAATAAGTCAGATCTGAGAACAAAGGAGCCTGGCCAACCCCCACCCCCACCCCCCTCTCCCACCCTAGGGCTCTCCCCTCCTCTGGAATGAGAAGGGTTGGGGTGGATGAGGATAATCTTTCCTAGTAATTTCTGTTCCTTCCATTCTACCTAACCAGAGAGAGGCAAGGAGGCTTCTTGCTATGGAAATTAAATGTCCAGGGGTGCTCATCCTACCAGTAGGGAAACCTTGTGTGGTGCTACGTGCTGACCAGAGACTGTCCTTTCTTCAAAACCTTCTCACTCATCTGCCGGCTTTTACTGCCCCCTAGTGGTTCTTTGCTTCCCCTTGTGCTCCTGCCCTAGCATTTCCCCGCCACACAGCCCCTCTTGTGCCAAAGTTGGTCCCCTACAAACCTGACATTGGCCTGCCTTCACTGAGGAGCAGGCATTTGGCTCAGTAGTGAGAAAACTTCCTCCCGAGGCATGTTAGCCCACGCGTATCTTCCAGACAATTGCTTCGCTTTTTGAAAATGTTCACCCAGTGAAAAGTTAGGGAGAAAATCTTGCACAAAAAAGGGATCTCAAAAAAATGTTCCCTGCCTCTATCTGATGAAGGAAGCATTAATTCCTATAAAAAACAGTGTCCCTGTGGGCACTATACTTACTCCTGAAGGGGCCGCGACTAGGTCAAACCCCCAGCTTCCTTTTTGGAGGCCTGGTTACTCTGTGACTTCGCCCCTGACCACTGCAGGCCAGCACTTGGATGCACAGGCAGCGTGGAGGGGAGGCCAAGGTCTCATCTCAATCGTAGGCAACACCCTAAACTTCCCGCTCCTCTGAAGTGACTGGATGGCTACCCCACCTCAGAGGTGTGGAGGGGAGATCCTAGACCCCCGCGTGAGGAGGACACAGGCAAACAAGGTGATAAAACCCATGTGTGGCCTGTTGCTTTCTCTCTGTGTGGGCACGTTCTTAGAACACCAAGGAGCAGGCTGTTCGGGACACCTTACAGGTGAGCAGATAGTGTAGCCGATGGCTGAGGCCAAAGACTGTTACAGGTGGTGTTGCCGGAGGGAGGTGCTGGTGAGGATGGCTAGTCCCAGGGAAAATGCGAACAAAGTACTGGTTTGGGTGGAGACTGATAAGAAATGTAAGGGACTGCAGAAGCAGCCCTTGGGAGTCAGTGCTCAGGATTGAGTACTGGAGGATTCAGTGTTGGGAACTGAACTTAGTGTTCAGGATTTCAGTGTTTTCGGATCTTCAGGGATTCTGGGGTCAGTGATTTCTGCCCCACCATGCTGATCTCCAGAAGGCTACTGTGGGCCTCTGAAGATCATGGAGGCTTCCGGCAGCCAACCTCAGAGAGGAAAAGTTCAGAAGCTTTGCAAGTAGCTGAGCAACTGAAACTGTTCCCAGTTTTGCAGGGAAGGCGGAGACCGGGAGCAGGCACCTCGCGGAGTGTGGGTTGTTTGTTGGGTTGTTGGTCAGCTGCAGCTGCTGTTTGAGTGTCGCTTGTCTGGTGCTGCGCTGGGGCATCTTGGCAGCTCCGGGGAGCGTCTCCTGTTGTGACTTCTGCTCTCTTCGTGGATCCTGGCCTATGGTCTGGCTGCTGTGTGCTCCAGGCCCTCAGAAGTGGGAAGATGCCATCTTGGGAGTCTTTATATTTAGGACTATAAAACACTGGACACGGCTTTAGGTGAGGTATCTGGCCATTTGTGACCTCAGTGACTCTTTGTTTTTCCCTGGTTTGTTAAATAAATCCCATTATTGTTATTCTCTGAAACTAAGTAGTCTCTCAATTGTGTGTTCAGGTAAAGAACTCAGACAGTGACTGGTAAACTATTTGGGTAGTGTCCTTGGCCAGTTTTAGTGGTCAGTTTTAGCTGCCCTGTGTCAGTAGCACCAGAGCACTGCAAATTGTTCCAGTTTACCTAAGCCCAGAGGCCCTTGCCTAGAAACATACTCCTCTTCATCCTGGCTTTGCCCAAAGTTGACTTCCTTCTAAGATGCCACTGTAACAGGGTGGTCCCCTTGTGCCCCTCTCCCTGCCCTGTAACACCACTATATACAACCATCATGATGCAGTACCAGGCTTCTCATCCTGCCCTACCAGATAAGCATCCCTAACAAGTTTGTTTAACAAGTTTGTCTTCTTGCATTCTAAGGAAAAGGAAGTTAAACTGAAGTGGAAAATGTCAGACTGACCTGTTGATTAGCTGAAGTTGGGACATGGCCTGTAGACTGAAACTTTCAGGGAGCAACTGATAACTCTGAAGGCCACATGCACCCTGATTCACGCATCCCAAATGACTGTACCTCTTGCATTAGTCAACATACATTCTGTAACCTAGTTGCTCAGGGCTTAGACTTCAAGAGAGATCTCTGAGCCCACGGTATAAAACCCACCAGCATAAATAAAGAGCTTCCCTCCACCTCTCTGAATGATGCCTGCTTCCCTGCCATAACAAAACAGCAGGTGTTGTCAAAGCAATCTGGCACCCACCTGAAATCTCTATATACCTGCATCTAAAGGACGTGCCAGTCCTTCCAATCTCCCCTTCGTAGACGCTTGCCCTCCTCCCTTTTGTTTTACTCCTTTGTATAAATCCCCTTCACTCTACCAAAGAGCAGGACAGTGATCTCTCAGACATGTGTCTGCTGCCCTCCTCAGTTTGTCAACAAATAAACTACTTTCCTGTTCCTCAAACTCTGCTTCCTTTTATTGACTGAGGGAAACTGAGGCCGTTTGGTATCAAATACAGTGCACTTGTGAGCAGTGTTTCCTGTCTTGGAGAAAAGTTTCCTTTTCTGAGGCATGCTATCTCAGCTTCCTTGAGAGACCAAGCTGAAGACAGGCAGGAGGTGAGCACCCTGGAGAAACTCAGGTTGGGAAGCTGAGTCTCAGATTCCACAATGTCATCTCCTTGGAAAACCAACTTAACCCTCACAAATCCTATTCCCGCATAGCTCACAGAGGGAGAATGCCAGTACCCACCCACTTCAAGGAACATTTGAGAGATATACACGGAGGATGGCTGACTTTGCACTACTTACATGTGAAAAAAAAAAAAAGGTCAAGTGCACCTCCTCAAGTTTCCCAGGGTGGAGATGGGGGTGCAAAGTCTGTTGCTAATATTGCCAGCTTGAAATGCCAGGGGGCACTCACCTGGGCTTGGTAAGTTTCTCTCAGACATTTACCATCTGACCTTTGGGTCCCTGCTGGAGTTTCTGGATCTAGCCATGAATGAAGGTCATGGATCCTGTAGCCCATCCGTCCCCATCCATGACTACTACTGGGACATTAGCCTCCTCAGGACCTCTGAGACAGCCCAGGTAGAAGAAATTGTGAGCCAGTAGGATGAGTTGCTCCAAGTCCTGTTTGAACAGGTAAGTTGCATCACGGGTTAGTGAGCCCTATCTAAACAACTTGGCTGTCACACTGACCATGAGGCACCATGATAGACAAAATCATTAGATCCTGACTAATGATTATCTCACAACTTCCCAGAAGGAGAAAGCTGAGAACCCACATGCACAGTTGGAGTGTAGCCTGCCTGCGCATGCCCAGCACCTTCCAGCCTGGAACAAGCTATGACGCCGTTGTCCTCCCACTGCCTCATGGACCCAACCTCTAAGTATCTCAGTATCTCCTCCTAACTCCCTGCCAGGCGCCAGGCTAAATTCCTCTCCCCCCCCCCCCCCCCGCCCCGCACTGGCTCCCTCATGCATGGGTCTCTAATAATGTCTTACCTGGTTCAACTTCTCCTAGTGCTTTTGAGGCCCTAGGTCAAGCAAGAGCAAGTTAGGAATGACTAGGCAGTTTAGGGAGAGGACAGGTAGGGCCTCAGAAGAACTAAGCTTTGAAGAAAAGGATGACAAGAGAGATAAGGGAAGATCCAGAGATGGGATAAAATTCCACGGAGGACTAGCAAACTAAGGACATTTCAAGAACAAAGGAGTAACAATGGAAAAGTAGTAGAGTGAGTGAGACCACCTAGAAACAACCAATCACAAGGAGACTAGTGGAGCTTTGGAGTGACTAGGGAAAGAAGGTATATACTCCCTGAAGCTCAACTCCACTTTGGCTCTCTTGCCCCTCCCTGGCCTGGTTCCACTGGCCTGGGAGTCTCATTTTATTTCTGTTCCTTTCCTTCTCAACAAACTTTTTCTAAACAAATCTGTCTCTCCTTGCCTGCTTGCCTGAGAGACTGCGGAGTTCCTGCTGCGGCTTCATGAAACACGAGCCCGTAGTGGTCTAGTGGCTGGGACCCAGCGCTGCCACTGCAGCATGGGATCCATTCCTGGGAGACTAGGCCTGAAAACCTGAAGTTACGGTATCACTTTCTGGTGAATTCTTTCCTTAGAGGGCAAAGAATCCACTCTTTTAAGTTGGGAACTGTAACACCTTCATATTCTCCATGGGGAGCATATAAAAACTCTCAGACACTCCCCATCTGACATTTGGGTCCCTGGTGGAGTTTCTGGATCTAGGCATGAGTGAAGGCCATGGATCCCCACTTCTCCCTTCCCCAGCTGGGAACCCCGCCTCAGGCTCATCTGTTAGTTATAAAAGGGTACAGAGTAAGTCACCTCAGAATGTGTCACTTTGGTATGTGAATTATTTTGAGCTTAAGATAATCAAATCCCAGGAGGTTCAAGAAAAACATTTACATCCCCCTTAATTACCTGAAGAATTTAGATAGGGGACCTGGCCCAGAAAGCAATGCCCAGTGATACCTAACTGTAGGGTCAGAGAAAACTATCAGGTCTTTCCACCCTCCCGCCATTGGTTTAATGATGGACACCTGCGGTGCTGCGCACATGCCTGAGTGGGCATGCGCAAGTGGGCGCATCTGGGATTAGACACCAACGTATAAGGGTGGTGTCATGAGGATGCCAGCAGAGCATAGCAGAACAAAAGCAGTGGAACAGGACGCCAGCAGAACGAATAGGGCAGCAGAGCAGAAGCAGCAGAAGAGAGGATGCCAGCAAAGCAGCTAAGAGAGTGAAGATGTGCCTTGGGGGGGTGACGGGCTAGGAGGCCTACCAGCCTCCTGCACACCACACCCCCCTCCGCCTCCCTGCCTGCCGTGTACCTGGTCACCTCTGATATAATGGCTCAATAAAAAACTGAAAAAGCCACCAAGGGCTCCAGGACTCCTTCCTTTACCCCGTCTGAAGTTAGGACTTTTTAAAAGTCTTCTATGCACGCGGGTGAAAAACCCAGTGAGGAAAACCCATTTTATATTAGGGTTACCCTGTAACAAATTGAGAACTCAGAAGTTCCACAAACCCTCCCATACCTTGCCCCGTGCATCTCTTCTAATCAGCTATTCCTGAGTTATACAGCCTTTTACAATAAACTGGTGATCTAACAAGTAAAATGTTTCTCCTGAGTTTTGTGAGCTGCTCTAGCAAATTAATGGAACCAAAGAAGAGAGTTGTTGAAACCTCCAATCTATAGTTGGCTGCCCAGAAACACAGGTGACAACTTCAAATAGCAATTAGTATCTGAATTGGGAGAGAGGAAGCTTTGTGGGATTGAGCCCTTAGCCTGGGAGATGGTACAGTAGTGTCAAAGTATTGCTTGAGTGTGGGGGAAACTCACATACATTGAAAGTTGGTAATTAGATTAGTCAGGTAGAGTCCCCATGTATGGCATTAGTACCCTTAAAAAAGGGCCCCAGGAGCCCCCTTTCTCTCTCTACCATTGAGGACAGTGACAAGACAGCTGTCTACAGCTTGGGAAAGGCCCTCACTTGCAAAAACTCTCATCTCAGACTTCCAGCATCCAGAACTGTGGTAAATAAATGTCTGTGCTTCATAAGCAGCCCAGGTTGTAGTATTCTGTCACAGCATACTGAACACATCAGATACCAGATGTTGCTCTCCTGAAGCTCTCCAGGTGTATATGTCAAGCCTTCTCCTTCTGGTTTCATCCTGAAAGTGAAACAAACAAAACATATACTCCTAATCTCCCTGTCCTCTCTTCCCCTCTTAAGCTGTGAGGGCAGGAGGAAGGGCCCCCGACCTCCACCTGCCAAAGTCCCTTCTGCCCAGGAGGCTTAGTGGGAGCTCTCTGCACCACAGAAGAAATATAATGATTGTGCTCACTGCAGCTGTTCACCAAATGCTTCCAGTCCTCAATACTTCCTTCCCCTTGTAGTTGGATAGGTCATGTGACTATTCTGGCAGGAACAAGAGCAAGACACACGTCACTTCCTCTCAGAACTAAAGAACCCACAATGAACCTGCAGTGTGAGTGAAAAATACACCCTTATTTGTTTAAGTTTAAAGGTTAATAACCGAGCCTCCCTGGTGGTGCAGTGGGTTAAGCAACGCACTACGAAGCAAACCACAGCCACTGCAGCACGAGTTTGATCCCTGCCTCCAGCCAGGGAGGGGACCCACATGGCATAGCAGACCTCTCCTGCTGTGCCCGCTGCTCCCCTCAGCAGTGTACTTCAGTTGATCTGCCTGTTCTGCTCCCCGCTCTGTCTGTGGTGAATCCTCTCACTGCCCTGGACTCTGGCCTGTACCCCAGCTCTTGCATGCATAAATAAATAAATGTTTAAAAAAATAAAAAAAATAAAGGTTAATAGCCTTGGGCCTTCCTACTGGCACAAGGGGTTAAGTCTCAGCACCATTAAGCTATCGCCAGTCACTGCAGCATGAATTTGATGTCTCACCTGCTGCTCCCCTCAGCAGTGTATTTCAGTAGATCCACTTGTTCTGCTCCCGACTCTGTCTCTGGTGAATCCTTCCCCCACCACACACACACACCTCTGGCCTATGCCCCAGTTCTTGTATGCATAAATAAATAAATCTTAAAAAAGGGGTAATAGCCTTTATTATAAGCCACCCAGTCTTTGAGACCTTTTATTATTGCAGCCTAGCCTAACCAATCCTGACTCATACACTTAGATAATCCCTAAAAGAAGTCTTAAAAACTATGTGTATTCTCTTCCACATTTTCATTACACATTTAAATTATTGAAATAGGTCCTGCCTATTATAAGTGCTAATATTTACAATCAAAATGGTTACATCAGTCTTTCAGTGTATAATGGAATCTAAATTTCGAAA
Source organism: Galemys pyrenaicus (assembly GCA_019455555.1). Classification (NCBI taxonomy): domain Eukaryota; kingdom Metazoa; phylum Chordata; class Mammalia; order Eulipotyphla; family Talpidae; genus Galemys; species Galemys pyrenaicus. Next base: position 1,898,610 of record JAGFMF010011777.1, read on the forward strand.
TGGTTTCTTATTCACGATCATTAGTTTTTCAAATCCATGAACAAGCTTGACTTCAATGCTTGGAAATTTTCCTTTTTTTTTTCTTTTCCTCCTTGAGTTGTTTCTCTTCCACACTCACCATGTATTTTTGCCATCAGCTTATAAAATGTTATCATGCTTAGCCATGACAATAAAGGCGTAAAAGTTGAAATTTTGAAATTTATTTTACTCTCTCCATCATAAATTCTAAATGTCAAGCATGTCTTCTGAACTGAATTATTAATATAAATATTATCAGTCAATCAAAATATAAGTTTTGGTGATTAATTCTCAAACATAGAAATTTTATTACATTATAATACAATGTCACTTCAATAAAATGAGAGCATTTTTATTGTGGTATATATTGCTAAACACTAATTGATGGGCTGCTAGCAATTCTTATAATAGAAATAGAAAATATGAAACATTTTATAAGATAAAGATTGTGATTCAAATATTTTATTTGATTTGGTAAAGCAGAATTCATTCCATTCTTGACTAACACAAATAATCCAAAAGAAGCATCATCTGTGCAGTTCGGCCAATGTGTCCTGAGAATCTTGGTACCCACAGGGAGTGAGCACACAGCTCAGCATCACTCACCTCTGAGGAACCTGCCTCAGACGCTGTCCCTCCAGCTAAGAACATGTCCTAGCACTGACAACACAGTGATGCATAATTCCTACCTGTGCTCACTTTCCTTTGACCCTGGGAAGCTCCCTCAAGAACAATGCATTCCTAGATAAAAGGAGAGGTGAATAAGAGAGTAGATATTAAAAGTTTTCATCACAATAGAAAAAAAGATATCTATGGTGACAGAGGTTAACTATCTATTGAGGTCATCATCTAGCAATTGATAGAAAATATTGAATCTTATTTTGACACCGGAAATAGTAGGCTATATGTCAATCATATTTCAATTAATTAAAAAAATGACTCCCCATGCTCTGACTCCCCATCCCAATGCATGCATACCTCCATCTTCAGAATGTTGCAATATGGCCAAAGGCCCTTTTGAGTGCGTGAGAGAAAAACGAAGGAAGCCCTGGGGAGCAAAGGAGAAACTCCATATAGAGAGATTTGGGGTTGGTGTCAGAGGGAGAACAGTGGTCCTCACCTCAAATGTGTTACAGGCAGATCAACTTTAAGAAAAAAGACCTAGGGAAGCTGGGGTTCTGGAAGCTGATTCCCTTTAACACTATCCATATAACTGGGACAAAAATCAGTTACATAAAATCCAGTATAACTGGCATATTTTCTGGTACTGCCCAAATTTTCAAGATACATTCTCTAAAACTCATGGATTTTTTTTTTCCCAGATTCCATGTACTAGTCAATCTTTTTTCTGGTTTACCACCTCCCCCACCTGGAAAGACCGTGCACCCTAAAAAGTTTGTTTACCCTTAATTTGAACACTTGAGTTTGTAAGGAAACAGAAGAAATCTTTTCCATTGCATCCCTGCCGCCTCTCAGCTCTGGGTTGCTGTAAAAATACGTTACATTCCGGCAGTGGGACCAAGGCAAAGAAAGCCTTTGGCAGGAGGTAACTCCAAAAGAATGCCAGAGATAAAAATAAAATAACGGGCCCTCCCTGGTAGCGCAATGGGTTAAGCAAGCACTATGAAGCAAACCGCAGCCACTGCAGCACGAGTTCGATCCCTGCTGCCGGCCAGGAAGGGGACCCACGTGGCAAGGCTTCTGCCCTTGGCAGTGTGTTTCGGTCAGTCTGCCTGTTCTGCTCCCCACTCTGTCTCTGGTGAATCCTCTCACCTCCCATGACTCTGGCCTGTACCCCAGCTCTTGTATGCATAAATAAATAAATCTTTAAAAAAAAACTCTTATAAAGTGCTTAGTGCAGTGAGTGGCAAGTGGTGAGCACCAAATAAAGGAGTGTGTCGAGCAGATGTATTTCACAAGCCTGGGCCTGGTCCCAGGAGGCTCTGGGGCTTCAGGAACTTGCCACGCTAGAATACTGCCGGGAATGAGCGGTGACCTAGATGGAAGCTGCGCGCGCCCGCACGTGCCAGCCCGGGTGCCCGCTCTGCCCTCTAACTTCTCAAGAGTATGACTCAGGGCTTCAGACCTGGTGATGAAGGAGGCGAGTCCACCGAGGGTGGGCTGGGAGGCTGCCAGTTATCCTCGGTGGAGTCCACTTTGCCAGGCAGGAAGCTGCAATCTCTGGGTGGGAGGAGGAGCCGAGCAGAGTAGTAGAGGCGAGTGAGAGCACCACCCACCGTTTTGCCTACCAGGCTGAAGTTCCTGGAGAACAGACCTGTTTTGTTAAACCACAGCACCCAGCAGAGGAAAGAACCCAAGACCTGGAGTCGTGCTGACTGGGCACCCACCGGCCCGCCCTGCCCGTCATGCAAAGCCGGACCTGGGCGTCTGTCCGCACGTGGGGATCAGGCACCCCTTGTCTAACTATGACAAGGATTAACCGATTAACCCGGCAGCCTGTCCATCGAAGCGCTTGAGGCCCGGTACATCCTGGTGATTCCGAATTTTTCACCTCGGCCCCCAAGCCCTCCCTCCTTGGATTTAAAGCCTAACTCATATTGGGACAGCCTCTTCCCGCGTTTCATTTCATCTTCACCACCATCTGGAGAACTACCTTTGCATGATCTCCACCGGACAGAGTCTGCACTCTCCCTGCTGAATATGGAATGTGGAGAATTAAGAGGATTTAACACCAAGACTTAATCTTAATTCAGTCCAACTATGGCAATTCTGCCCTTTCCACTGGCCCATAACTGAATCATTGGAAAAATACAAAGTCTGTGAATGCAGATGTCTCTCAGATCCCATAAAATCTGGGAGAAGGAGGATCCAATTTCTGGCTTTATGAAAATTGTAATTTTGTAACAACTGTAACGAGAGCTGCTTGGGAGCAGGCGCTTGGTGGACATTGTCCTGTAGGGGGCGCTGTCCACCCAGAGACTCAAACGCTTGGCCTGTGAGGGGGATTAAAGGGGTGAAGGTGGGGAAGGTGAAGGTTGTTTTTACAGCCTGACTCAATCCAAAGTGCTGATGGGTTGTTTGTCTCTTATGTACTTATTAAAAATGTTTGCTTTGCTATAAGCAGTACCAGAGAGCTCAGGCAAATAACACACTTCTTTAAAATTACAAGAAAAGACATGTATTCTTTGACACACAATCTTTATGGCCACCAAACCACCCCTTACAAGTCTTAGCAAAGGTCAGGATTTCTGGGCAGTTCTTTTTAGGCTTAGAAAATCTTCCATGAGTGGGTATGGAGGCCAAAGTTGTTTAAGTGTGGGTGGTTATGTTGTTCATTTAATGTATAAGTGGTTCATTTTTCTCTATTGGTATTCCATTTCAGGTTTGCTTTTTTCTCTTTTTTGGTTTAACTCTACTTGTGTATTTTCCCCAACACCACCCAGCAGTTCTCTGACCCCAGCTGGGTGTCCGAAAATTCGACTCAGTTCTAATACTCTCTACCTGGAGGTAGCCTCAGACCCCATGGTTAAGGACTCAGTCTTTCAGGCTCCAAGACCAGACACTTGGAGCTCTTCCTTCTCCTTCACCTGGCATTCCTGTCTGTAGACACAGAATCCAGCCCTGGAGGGCTAAAAAAATCACAAAGGGCATCTGATGCAGCTGCCCATGCGACACTTGGCTTTCCTCTAAATGGTACTAGTGAAGTTGTTGCCCAAAATCCTCTTAAACATAGCCTCCAATGCCATGCCAAGGAATTCACATCTATTTCCTGACATTACTTGTCACATGTTAAAATAGTTATGATGTCCAAAACTCAGCTTCCCTGTTGCTTCCCCTTCCCACCACCACACACATTTTCACTGGTCCTAATTTTTTTTTTAAAGATTTTATTTATTTATGCACACAAGAGCTGGGGTACAGGTCAGAGTCATGGGAGGTGAGAGGATTCACCAGAGACAGAGTGGGGAGCAGAACAGGCAGATGGACTGAAACACACTGCTGAGGGGAGCAGTGGGCGAGGCAGGAGAGGTCTGCTGCACCATGTGGATCCCCTCCCTGGCTGGCGGCAGGGATCAAACTTGTGCTGCAGTGGCTGCGGTTTGCTTCGTAGTGCGTTGCTTAACCCACTGCACCACCAGGGAAGCCCCTGTTTCTGTTTTTTTTTTTTTTAAAAGATTTATTATTTATTTATGCATACAAGAACTGGGTTATAGCCCAGAGATGCGGGGTTAGAGGATTCACCAGAGACAGAGTGGGGAGCAGAACAGGTGGATCCACTGAAACACACTGCTGAGGGGAACAGAGGACGAGGCATGAGAGGTCTACTGCACCATGTGGGTCAGCAACCTGGCCAGGATTGAATTAGGACTGGAACTCGAACTCTTGTCGCAGTGGCTGGTAATAGCTTGATAGCTCTGAGACTTGAACCCCTGTGCCACCAGGGAAGCCCTTCACTGGTTCTAGTTTTTTCCTGGGATATCATACAACAGGTTCCAACAGCCCCAACCCACCCCACCCCCATCCATCTTAGCCCTGTAAATGTGAAAGCTATGATCATGTTCTCAGAGGGTAACTATCCCCCAATGCTGCAGCTGGTCTTCAAATGACAGGGTTTCAAGTTACTAACCAGCCTGATCCTCACCCCAAACATGTTGCCGCTTATCTAAATCAGAGGTGCGAACTCAGTACCTGTGCAGGCTGAGCAACTGCCACTAGAAAGTGAGGTGAATGGGGAGCATTAGGGCATGGTGAGGACTGCAGAGAAGAGGATACTATGTACCATATCTAATGGAAACAGCATTTTTAATTTCAGTCAATGTCACCACTTAGAAGTGAAACCCCAGAATTGCCAGATATCTCTTTTTCCTGTAGAAACAGGAATTTTTGTTTTGGATTTGAAATGCCCTAGTTTCTTAAGTTGGTAATTATAGTCATGCATCATTTAATGATAGGGATATGTTCTGAGAAATGCATTGTCAGGTGATTTTTTTGCATGTGTGAATGGCTTAGGACAGGCAGTAAATTCAATATGGTAGTCAGGTCCAGACTTTTCTTTTCAACATTACAAACAAAAACTTTTTGCTTGGGTTGTGATCATCATGGTGCTGAGAGGATAGGCTTCTGCGTCTGGTCTTTAATCTAGGTTATTAGAAGTTTCTCCATGTCTAATAGAGACGTTATAAAATTTTCCTTAGACTTATTGCTTTCAATAAGGCAGATCCTTTAAGAGCTTTTGTCACTTTGTTCTTGTTCTTCAAGATTGTAGCTACAGTGGAACAGGATGAGCCTGAGTGGCAAGCAATAACCATCACTGGTTTTCCACTTTGGTAGTCTTTAATCAATTTTAACTTCATTTTCAGTTCAATCAGTTGTGGTTCTGAATGGCAACACTAGCAATGAATTTTGTGTACTTAGGTTCTGTGAGAAACAAAACAAATCAAGTATAAGGGAGAATAATGTTCTCAAGAGATATAATAAACACAAGATAGGTGAGGCTGCTGTTCGCCTAAAATGCTATATGTTACAAAGTCTATGAGGTCATTAGGCAGTAAGGATTCTGTGACCATCATTGTACATACAGTCCACCATTGCCCAAAACATCCTGCTATGTATGGGCATGGCTGTAATTAACAAAACCATCAAATGAGTCAAAACTGAGTGGTCTAACAAAAAATGGAATCTCTATCAGAGATACAATGCATGCGCTGCATCTCTCACAGGTATCTGAAGGTGTGCCCCCTAAAGCTGGACATGCCACCTAGAGACTCATAAACGCTCAAATTCGCTTGCTCTCAGTGTTTGCTATTTCCGCTCGTCACCATCTTTCACCAAGTCAATACCCTGACCAGCCATCGATCTCTCCTTCTCCAGCCCTCCTTCTCACCCTCCTCATGACTGCCCAATGCACCCCTGTCACAGGAACCCATGGCCAAGGGCCTATGGTGGCCAGATATCTATCAACCAGGCCCAGGTCCTTCTGGAGAGCAGACAGGCCAGAGCCTTGGTTAACATGCCCCTTGGTTAACATGCCTCTCCCCTTTTATAACAGAACTGGGGCCATTTCTTTTTGCCACTCTTTGGTACTTGACTCAAGCCAGACCTCCCTCAGGAATGCCTTCTTCCTCTCCCACCCGCACCTCAGGCTCTTCCTCTGTGAGGAACGAAAGTGGTTCTGTCCTTTATACTCTGCCAATACATCTGTTGATGTCATAAATTTTCTCTTTCACATTTGCTCTCCACATCTTTCCAGCTAAATGATGAAGTTGAAAGGACTGGGGCATGGGCATCATTAGACCTGACGGTCTGAATTCCACCTCTTCTGTGTCAAACCCTGGTGAAGTCATAGAACCTCTCTTGGCCTCTGTCTCTGAATCTGTAAAATGGAGCTAAGGACTCCCACTTCTCCGGATTGTGATAAGGATCAAATGAGGCAATGTCTGCAAAAGCTCTACGTAAACTGGTAAGAAATGCTGTTAGAACAACAAGTTTCTGGAGGAGGAGATTCCAGACAAGCTACCAGTACCCCTGGAGCCAAGGGCGGAGTGTTCCGACTTTGAGCAGACATAGAATGTTCGTTTGTTAAATGTTCAACAAATAGTTCTTTAGAGCACGCAGTGCCAGACAACATGCAGCACTGCTGCAAAGATGAATCCCAGTCCTTGAAGTAAAGGGGCTAGAGCATGTTTGCACTGTCATTTCTAATTGACCCCCTGTCAGGCCCTTTCCACTCCATCCCCCAGCTCTCCCTCCCTTGCAGACCCGCTAGTCCCAGCTTCCTGACTTCCCTTCCCAGACTCTGCCCATTCCAGTCAACCTTTCACTGTTACCAAATTGACCTTCCTGCAGCTCACCATCTGTTCACCCATTCATGCATTACATTACTTGGTATTCAGTAGTTACTGCATGTTCTGAAAACAAAACGCACCAGAATCCCTGCCCTCCTGGGTTTTTTACATTCTAGTGCAATGCAAACTTCATCACATAACTTTTTTGCCTTCAAAACTCAGCTGGTTTCTAATTACTTATGCTGGAGTCCCAAGTGTGGACCTAGGCCAAGCGGATCAGAGCTAAGTTCAGGATTTAGCTCTACCCTTTTCCTAGGAAAGAAGGCTCCGGTAGCTGGTAATGGATATCAGTAGTTTTGTGGGTGGTCAGGGAGAAGCAGAAAGCAGAAGCAGAAAGCAAAGGAGGTGTATGATATTCTGAAAATATTTATTTGGTCATTCACACGATCAAAATATATTTCTTAAACATAGCTGGTCTGTATCCACAGTTTCTGGCTCATAGCTCCTCAAAGTCTTGGAATATCCTAAGTGTTAAGAATGGTAAAGGTGTCTTGTTAAGGAGGTGACTTTTGGGGAAGCATCTAATGGTGAGGGCTGATTGTCATGAGAATCAACTTTGTGGCCTCTTGGGAGAAGAGACTGATGGTTGAGTTGAATTGCCAATAGTCAATGAGTTCATCAATATTGCTGTAAGGAAGCTTCCAGAAAAGCCCCAAAAGAGGGCCTCCCTGGTGGCGCAGTGGGTTAAGCAACGCACTATGAAGCAAACCGCAGCCACTGCAGCACGAGTTCGATCCCTGCCGCCGGCCAGGGAGGGGACCCACATGGCGTAGCAGACCTCTCCTGCCTCGCCCACTGCTCCCCTCAGAAGTGTGTTTCAGTCAGTCTGCCTGTTCTGTTCCCGGCTCTGTCTGGTGAATCCTCTCACCTCCCTGGACTCTGGCCTGTACCCCAGCTCTTATATGCATAAATAAATAAAATCTTTAAAAAAAAAAAAAGCCCCAAAAGAGGGAATTCAGAGATCTTCCAGGTTGATGAACATGTAGAGATTTGAGGAGGTTAAGACGGCATTGAAGCTCCAAGCCCCTTCCCATCCCTACCCCCCACAAACACACCCATGCAGCTTTCCCATCTGACTGTTCCAGAACAACATCCTTTATAATAAATTGGTGATCTGGTGAGTAATAGGTTTCCTGAGTTCTGAGTCAATCTAGCAAATAGAACCTGAGGAGGGGATCCTGGGAACCAGTGATTTATAAGAGGCTGGTCAGAAGCACAGGTAACAGCCTAGACTTGCAGCTGGTACCTGATGTGAAGGGCGTTCTTGAGAGACCTAGGCCTTTCACTGCTGCTCTCTGCGGGTAGATAGCTTTAAAATTGAGTCAACTTCTTGGACACCCTGCTTGTGTCCCAGAATTGCTTTTTGGTATAGGAAAGCTTCCACACACATTGGAGTTGGGTCTGGGACCCAAAACAGGGTGTCATGGAAGATATCCATGTGATCTGATCTGGGTAAGACCAAGACATGGTCCTAAATGAACAGATGTTACCACAGGAAAGAGAATCACCTGCTAGGCAGAGAGGCCAGTGGATGCAGGGACAGAGCTGGCCAGAAGTGACTATACAAAGCAGTCATTTGTGTCTCATGGGCCAGGGGAAGGTGAGAAAAGCAAAAGACAGAGAGAGGTGGGAGGGAGGGCATCATCAAGGAGAAAATCTTGAATGCCAAGTGAGGTAACCTGACCTCAGCAGGTCAAGGGTCAAAAACTCAGATGGACCAAGGGCAGGTATGGAAATGACCAAGGCCCATAGGACACAGAAGTACAAGACCCTTCTAAAAAAGAGGAGGGACTCTTAGCTCTTGGCAATGGAGGCACCATGGGAAACTGGGCCCAGTATTGGCATTGTTTCATATATTTTTTAAAAGATTTATTTATTTTTGCATATAAGAGCTAGGGTACAGGCCAGAGTCGTGGGAGGTGAGAGGATTCACCAGAGACAGAGTGGGGGGCAGAATAGGCAGATCTACTGAAATACATTGCTGAGGGGAGCAGTGGGTGAGGCAGGAGCGGTCTGCTGTGCCATGTGGGTCCCCTCCCTGGCCGGGAATTGAACTCTCACTGTGGTGGCTGCGAGAGCCACACAGTGTGGTGCTCAACCCCTTGCACCACCAGCGAGACCGCTGTTTCACATTTTAAAAGAGAAGTCAGGAGTCTGGTCTTAAGAGTGAAATTTCCTGGTTGAAAACAGTCATATCACCAAACACATGTTTCAGTTTGCATCCTCCCATCTTGGGCCTTAGGGGGCAAGATAAGAGCGATGCTTTGGTCCAATAACCCAGTAACATGTGGAAATGACCTCAGGTGGCTCAGAATGGAAGCAGCTGGACTGGCTTGGAGAGGGCTGCAGTCAGGGGTGTGGGCGGACAGGAGGAGTAAGGTTTCCAGGCAAAGTATGGAAATGCCCAGTTCAATTTGCATTTCAGATAAACATTTTTTTTTTTAGTATAGGAAATAAGTACATAGAATGTAAAAATAGCTCCTTTATTTGAAATTCCCATTTACCTAGATGGTCTATGTAATTACTAAATCTGCCTACCCTAGAGAAGGGTCATATGGCCATGGAATTGGAGTTCTTGATAAAGAACTAAACACCTGGGAAGTGAGGGCAGGGCAGGGCAGGTGTGTATCAGGTCCCAGCAGAGTGCCCTGGGTACCTGGTGAGGATGACTGGGCCCTATAAATGTAACAGTGTGGTCCCCAGAAAAGGGGAAATTCCAAGATCCCTGTTCCACCCTAAGTAGGGTGGAGCTGAGCAGGGATAGGAAGATGCTGAAGAAGAGACTGAAAAAGGAAGGAGGAAGAAAGCAAGATAAAAAACAGCAAAGAGACCTGGAGGAGGCACATGTAGCAGAGACATGTGAAGAAGCTGCGCTTGCTTCTTAGTCCTGGACTAGTTAGAACAAACGAAAGTGAGAGACCCACGAAAAGTTGAAAGTAACAGCTTTTGTCTTAATTTTTTTTTAAAGATGTATTTATTTATGCATACAAGAACTGGGGTACAGGCCAGAGTTGTGGGGCAGGGGGAGGGGGTGAGAGGATTCACCAGAGACAGAATGGGGAGCAGAAGAGGCAAATCAACTGAAACACACTGCTGAGGGGAGCAGCGGGCCAGGCAGGAGAGGTCTGCTGTGCCATGTGGGTCCCCTCCCTGGCTGGAGGCAGGGATCAAACTCGTGCTGCAGTGGCTGTGGTTTGCTCCATAGTTCATTGCTTAACCCACTGTGCCACCAGGGAGGCCCTTTTGTCTTAATTTTATTATTTTCCTCCCAGATTTGTCTAACTGTTTTCTTTTCTTTTTTTTATATTATACAGAGCTTTTGGAGCCTTGTTTTATTTTGCAAGGTGATGACCCTTGGAAAAAGAGAGTTCTTATTTGACTAACTGCAAACACTTTTTTTTTCCTGAGATAAGATTTACATGACGTGAAATTAACCATTTCAAAGAACAAGTCAGGGCCTCCCGGGTGGCGCAGTGGGTTAAGCAACGCACTATGAAGCAAACTGCAGCCACTGCAGCATGAGTTCGATCCCTGCCGCCAGCCAGGGAGGGGATCCACATGGCGCAGTAGACCTCTCCTGCCTCGCCTGCTGCTCCCCTCAGCAGTGTGTTTCAGTCCATCTGCCTGTTCTGCTCCCCGCTCTGTCTGGTGAATCCTCTCACCTCCCTGGACTCTGGCCTTTACCCCAGCTCTTGTGTGCATAAATAAATAAATCTTTAAAAAAAAACAAAACAAAGAACAAGTCAGCAGCATTTGGTGCCTTCGCCACATTTGGCAAGTGTCACCTTGTCCAGTTCTAAAACATTTGCATCATCCACAAAAGAAGCCATATACCCTTAAAGGCATTCCTCGATCTTACCGCTCCAGTTCCAGGAAGTACAAATCCATTTCCTGTCTCTGGGGATTTGCATTTCTTATAAATGGTCACATACTGTGTGTCCTTTTGTGGCCGATCTTCTCACGGACCACCTTGTCTTCAGGGTTCACCCACACTGTACCTAGTACCAGAGCACCCTCCTTTTCATGGCTGCATAATATTCCAGCATGTAGCTGGGCCCCAGTTTATCCAGTTGTCAGTTGATAAATTTGAGGTTATTTCCCACAGAAAGTTGATTTGTGGTGCCAGGGGCTGGGAGGGGGAACAGGGAGTGACTTGGACAGGAGACAGGGAGTCAATGGGGTAATGAGGATGTTCTGGAAATCAATACAAGTGGTGGCTGGACAACAAGGTATTATGCTAAATGCCCATACATTGTGCATTTTAAATGGTTACATTTCTAATGACAACGTCAGAGTCACCATTTAAAAGTTCTCCCTAGCAGTCCCCCTAACCTTCATTCTCTTCCACAGCCCCTGGCACCACAAACCCACTTCCACGGTCTATGCAATAGTTCTGGACACTTCCTATAACTGGATCTCACACTGTGTGTCCACTTCTCTCCCTGACATCACATTTTCTTTTTTATTATTATTATATTTAATTGTATTTGACATCGTTTGTATTTCCCAGGGGGTTCCCACCACCATTTTCACCCGTGCACCGTCACCTCAGTCCCTTGTGCTCTTTATGCCCTCATCACCATCTTTACCCTTCCCCCACCCCCGCCCACTAACTGTTTTTTATAAGTCTCCACCGAAAGGTACTTTAAACTGTGGCAGCTTTCAGACCTTACTTAAACCAGTCCTGTTTAACTAAACTTTTACCCTTTAGTAACTATACTCTTTATCTTTTCTGTATTGTTCCCTAATTGTATTAAAGCTCCTTTCCATTTATTTGTCTTAATGCAGCAAATATCAAAACCCATTTAGAGCGGGCAAGTTGAAAAGTTCTGAGGTACCCCTCTCCCCGCCCTGTAACATAAACACAGACTATCTTTACCATATATTCGGTTGAATCCTAAATGCCCAAATCCCTGTAGTTACACTGCAATCCATGCTGTAAGGTGACCCTTTAGGACAGGCTGAGGGACAAGACAAGGCCAAGTGTCCCTGACATGAGGAGGAATGACCTCATTTGGTCCTTGGGAGGCACTCTCTGCCACACAGCCAATCATTCTCTTTCCCTTCCCCAGTCCTCTAGAGGCCTCTACAAAGGAGTATTAGGAGGAAAGGTCATCCAAATAAATTACACAAATAAGTTTATAGACTCCAACCCCCACTCCAAACCAACAATATACAAAATTTACAAATCCTATAAGGTCATCATTGAAGAGTGGATCACTGGGACCTAAGGGTGGAGTTAATCAGCCAGGCTTAATATAAAATCAAACATGTGCTGTTGAGTTCCAGCTCAAAAAAACTGGTAAAACACATTTACAAATTTGTCTCTCTCTTCTCCTTGTGTTATTCATTACTTTATTTCCCCTTCTTTTGTAAATAAAACCCTTTATTAATCTTTGGTGTATGTGCCTGCAGTTAAAGCTTATTGTAAGTGCCTTTCAAGTAATGAATAAAAACCCAGTCAAGCAAACCCATTTTACATCAGGGTTGCCCCGTAACAGGAGCCGTACTCCCCACCCCTTTCATGTCCTGAATGGCAAGACCTGGAACACCTAGCACCCGGCCCAACCTGGATGGATGTGATCTGGCTAGACCAGAAGTGTGGAAGGATGGAGGGGTACAGAGGTGCAGATAGGGGTGTCCATCTTCTCCCCAGTTATCCTCTTCCTTCTCTGCTGTTCTTGCTGGCTCCTCTTCCTCCTTGAACTGCCTTCACATTTGGCAGTCCTTTAACCTTAACCTGGAGCTCTGTTTTTCTCCAGAAGATCTTGCCCTTGTCCAGGGTTTCAGTGACCATCTATGCACTGAGGACTAAAGCAGGCCATTATTTTTACTCTATTTAAACACCAAGGGTGTGTTGACCGGCTCTATGGTTTATCTTCTCTAGCCTGCCCCTTCTTGCCTCCATCTCTCCCTCCTTCCCACCCCTTTTTTTTCTTAAATATTTATTTATTTATGCATACAAACACTGGGGTACATGCCAGAGGTGGGGGGGGTGAGAGGATTCACCAGAGACAGAGTGGGGAGCAGGACAGGCAGATTAATTGAAGTACACTGCTGAGGGGAGCAGCAGGCGAGGCAGGAGAGGTCTGCTGTGCCATGTGGGTCCCCTCCCCAGCCAGCAGCAGGGATCGAACTCATGCTACAGTGGCTGCGATTTGCTTCATAGTCATTGCTTAACCCACTATGCCACCTGGGAGGCCCCTCTCCCTCCTTCCCACCCTTTTTATCTCCTTTTTGACCTTCCTCCCTTCTCATCATTTCCTGGAATTTCTTGACTATTCTTTTCTCTTTCAAAACTGCTAAAAAATTTCTCCTCGGGCCTTCCTAGTGGCACAGGAGTTTAAAAATATCAGTGCTATCGAGATATTGCCAGCCACTGCAGCATGAGTTTAATCCCCAGTCAAGGAGCTGACACACATGCGCTGTAGACCTCTCCTGTCTCGCCTGATGCTCCCCTCAGCAGTGTATTTCAGTGGATCTGCCTGTTCTGCTCCCCACTCTCTCTGATGAATCCTCACTCCCTGTGCCTCTGGTCTAGACCCCCAGCTCTTATATATGCATAAACAAATAAAAATAAATATTTTAAAAAGAAATTAATTGACTTTAATGCAATTTATTTACTTAAGCTTTATTGACTCAAAAAAAAAATTGTCCATGTTGACAAAAATCCAATTAAAATATTTCCAAAGAAGAAAACCACAGGATCAATGCTCCCAACTGATTGAAGATTCAAATGTTATAAATTTCTACCTAGATTCCAACCTCAAATATGGAGCTTCCCATGGAAAATTCTTACTTTGATAACCCAAGTGTCATCAAATAAATATGCCTAAGGTCAAGCTGATGATCTCTCACTAAATTGGTCTTCCTCTGTGAAGCCTATCTCTGAGGTTGGGACCATCACCACTTAGTTTCTCATGCCACAAACTTGAGGCATCTTCTACCCTCACCTCCTCCAAATACATTCTAACACCAAGTCCATCCACTCATCTGGAGACACTCTCAAATCTGTCCTTGTTTCAGCTCTACTTCCAATGCCCTTTTCCAAGTTCATAATCTTTTCCACATGGATTAACATAACTGGTCTCCCCAAAACTACTCTTCTACTCTCTGATTCATCCTCTACACTGAAAGTTAGATCATTTAAAAAGCAATCCAGGACCTTTCTTCTGGTAGAGAGGTATCTTCCAGTAGATGAGATATTTTAAACCAAACCTCTTTCTGAAGACAGCTAGATGAGCTGATTAAATGTTTATCACACACACACACTCCCTTAAAAAAATCAAAGAGCTGACAAGACAATGAGAAATTGCTGAGCTGAGGTAGTCCAGGAAAGGACACAATTCAAAGAGGTGACATTGATACTAGAGGTGTTTACTCAGGAAGCTTTTGAGAGGTTTAAGCTTATATAGTGGGGGGAAAAATCAAAGTTGAGGGCCTGCAAGGGTGGGAGACAACCACTCCCTCTACAATCAGCTCCCAAAGGACTGCACCCCAGACATAAAAGTGAAATGAAAGCAAACGAGCCCCTCCTTGAATGGTAGCTCAACTCTGAGTCATCTAGGTGCCCCAGAAAACATCATGCCCTAAGTATGAACTAAATGATCTCAGTTTTGCTAATCCCTCTAGGCACCTGGCAAAAGTAATAGAAAATTCTCTCTGGAGAATGACAAAATTATCCCATTTCAAATGATCTCTACTGATAATTTCACAAACATAACATTCAACATACAAAAAACCCAGACACCAGAGAACACAGATTCATTGAATTAAAATTATCAGAAATAATAGTCAGCAGAGACAGAGTTGGAGGAACACCAGAACTCTAAAACAAGTTCTAATTACTAGGGTCAAGAAGTTAAATATCCACATTGAAAAACTCAGCAAGGTACTAGAAACACCATACAATTATATAGCATATATGAAAAAAGAATAAATAGAAAGTAAAAAACTAAAATTATAAGCTCAATGGATAGGTTTAACATGAACTTGATGTGGCTGAAGGATGAATTAGAGAACTAGAAATAAACAGTCCAGAAAGAAGTAAAAGGATGGAAAACACAGAAGAAAAGGTTACAGATATGGAAGTTATAATAAGAGAATCTGACATATGAGAGAAGAAAGATAAGAAGAGAGCTCATATTTGAAGAGATAGTCCTTGAGAATTGTCCAGAATGGGTGTGTCCATCAATCTAGAGATTTGAGATTACAGATGGACCCCAAACAGAATAAATAAAAAGAAATCCACATCCTGACCCATCATGGTGAAAAAATAGAAAATCAAAGACAAAGAGAAAGACAGTAAAAGCATCCAGAGGCAGTCCAAGCCTACCCTTCCATCATCTGCTCTGTGATGCTGTGACTAGGATGTCCAAATCACATTTCCCAGGAATACTTGCCAGCTGACTTCCTGTTTGTTTCTGCCAACAGGACCCACAAAGGGAGATTGGGAAGCAGGAGAAGGAGATATCTTCCTGTCTCTACTTCTATGGAAGTGGGAAAGTGTCTTCAGGACCCTCCAGCAAAGTTCAATACTCCCAGCAGCAGTCATACCCAACCCCCTTACAGGTAATAACGAGCAGAGCCTCTTATGTTTCAAGCCACATGTAGGGGGTCCTCCTTAGAGGTCCTAGGTACTGTTTATCCTCCCAGACCACTGCTTTCTGTAATTACTAATATCTGGGTAACCAACATTTTCTTTTGCCTTTTCGTCTTCTAAAATCTGTATATAAACAACCACCTTGTATATTTATACCTCCTTTGTTTGGGGGAAAAAACTACGTTGCAGGGTTTATAGTTTCCTGAGTTGTTCAAAGAGTCACAGTATAATAGCATTATTGTTCCCAACTTTGCCACCTATTCCTGTGGGAGGCTAGTACTTTTTTCCCTCCTTATGGATAGCAGGTTTTGACTAATGCCATGCAAGGGTTATGACATGTGAGGATAAGCAACATCTGCCTCCACTTGTCAGGAAAAGATTTCAGAACATCACATTGTAACAGGGTCATCCCCAGGAAAGGGGGACGTTCTAGAATCCTGGTTCCGCCCTAAGTGGGTGGAGCTGAGGAGGAAAAAGAAAATTCTTCAAAAAAGAGAGAAGGGAGAAAGGAAAGAAAAAAGCAGGATAAAGAGCAGTAAGGAGGCTTGGAGGAGGCACGTGAAGCAGAGCCACATGTGAAGAAACTGCGCTTGCTTCTTGGTCTTGGACTGGTTGGAACAGATGTGGGTGAGAGACCCGTGGGGAGGTTAACAATGGCAGTTTTCATCTTAATTTTAATTTTGCTCTTTTCCTCCCAAATTTATCTAACTCTTTCTGACCCTTTTCTTTGGGTTGCTACTAAAAGGTCCTTTGGATGCGTAGCAAACTTTTGGACCTTACTTTGGGCCAATCCTATTTAGCTAAATTTTTACCCTCAACATGACTTCTCCATGGTTCTCTTCCTCTGCCAGGAGACTAGCACTTCCTAATTGGGAGGTGCAGCCCACCCACACAGGACATGAAAAGTGAGCTAGAAATAAACCTCTATTGCTGCAAGTCAAGGAGATTTAGGGGATATTTGTTCCTGCAGCAGACTATGGAAACCCAACTGAGTCATAGAATTAGACTACATCTGGCTCCTCAACAGAAAAAATGGGAGCCAGCAGATATTTGAACAGCTTCAATGTAGTAAGAAAAATGAGTGCCAACCTAGAATACTATACTCATAGAAATAATCCTTCACCAAGAAAAGCTTAGTAAAGACATTTTCAGCCAAGAACTAAGAATATGCCACCAGCAAACTATCAAATATTAAAGGAGTTTAAAGGCTATGTTGCTGAAAGAAGAAAATTAGTGAGATAAAAGATCAAGATGTAGGAAGGAACGGATGAACGATTAAAAAAACCGTAACAAGTAAATGGATCAGTTTAGCTGAAGACTGTAAAAGAACAATAATGTCTATAGAGTAATATAGTCAGTAGTAGCTTAGAAATCAAAGGAGGAGTGAAATGGAATTAAAGAGTTGTAAGTTCTTGGCACAGTCACCAATAATAAGATATAATGCTATCCTATAGCCCCTGATGTACTCTGAGCATGCAGGCATCTCTGTGGTATTCTTCTCCATGACACCCAGCCACAGGCGAAGACAAGTTGAGGGGTTTTCCACAACATACCTAGTACTGAGTTGACTAAAGAGACATGATACCATGAGGAGTGCTGGGCTGGATTCTGAAGCAGAAAAGGGGAATTAGTGGAAAAACTGGTTAAATTCAAATGAAGTCTGCAATTTATTGTGATGCTATCAACTTCTCAGTTGTTATCACTATGCTAGTAAACTGAGCTTAAATGGCTAGTTAAATTGCTTTCAGACCTTAAAGCACAAAATAGGGGAAAAATCTAAATTTCCCCTTGAAATTCTCATTTACATAATTTAATTGCAGATGACCCATTCTGAGTAGGTAGAAGTGACTAACCTTAAGCTGAGCTCCAAGGGCAGCTGGAGCCAAGGAACTATCAACACAGTTGGGGGTCAGCCCAGAGATGAGGGATCTACCAACTGAAAATGAAAACTTGAGCTATCTGAAATAAAACCCTTCATACTTCATGAGCTGGCATATAATTAGTCAATAAACTTCAGCCAAGTTCACATTTCTTTGCCCCTAAACTGCTTTTCAGTTGATAAAATTTAATTCCTTTTGTTCT
Organism: Galemys pyrenaicus; assembly: GCA_019455555.1. NCBI lineage: Eukaryota > Metazoa > Chordata > Mammalia > Eulipotyphla > Talpidae > Galemys > Galemys pyrenaicus. The sequence goes on from JAGFMF010011777.1 coordinate 1,916,118, forward strand.
CAATCCCAATACCCTTCTTCACCAGGCAGGCAGGCTTGATTTTATCGCCTGTCTCCTTGCCAAAAATTTCAGGATAAAGCTTTCTTTTCATGTTGTATATGCCTCTATGCACATCACATAGCAAGCCCATTGCTCCTTGACATGCCATGATGTATATTTTCCCTGGGGATGCTGGGCCAAGGGTGTAAGCAAAGGCTACCATTTTGCAAGTTTTCTCCAAGTTTTTAACTATTGCAAAACAAAACTTTTTTAAAAATCATCCGATTGTCCACTATTAACGCTTATTGGCATGGTTTCTGCCTGTCCTGTTCCTGGCACAGGGTGTTTTCACACTTCACACAAGGATGACCCTGTCATACCGTAATTTTATTTATTTATTTATTTTTAAAGATTTTATTTATGCACACAAGAACTGGAGTACAGGCCAGAGGTGCTGGGGGTGAGGGGATTCACTAGAGACAGAGTATGGGACAGAACAGGCAGACTGACTGAAATACAAGCAGGTGAGGCAGGAAAGGTTTGCTGTGCCATGTGGGTCGCCTCCTCTCCAGGATCAAACTCGTGCTGCAGTGGCTGCAGATGCTCCATAGTGTGGTGCTTAACCTCTTGCACCATTAAGGAGGCCCATACCCATGATTTTACCCCACAATTAGCCTTTGGAGGCATCACCACATTTAAATCTCACCATAGGCACATCATCACTCTCATTTCACAAATCAGAAAATTAAGGTATAGAGTGGTTTAAAGGGCAGAACTCCATGCAATGTAGGTCCCCTGATGGCAAGTTCTAGAATTGCAGTAGAACCCAACTCTTGACATGTTGAGTTTCTACACTTGTTTTCACCTGTGTTCATTCATTAACCACACTGAGCAACTCCTAGGGGCACACAGAGTCTAGGAGTCCTTGGCCCTGCCATCAGCTCAATTCCATTCAAAACATTTTACGGTTGCAGCCCAGAGCACCAACCTACATACAGCCTAACTAGTGCAATTGTTTTTGTGATATTGATAAGTGCCTCTCCCCCACCACCCCCAGCCCCCCAGAAAGGACTCACTGGCCAGCCACAAGTAGCATATCTAGCTGACAGTGCCTGGCTGTTGGCACCTTATGGAGCCATCTCAGCTTTCAGATAAGAGGTCACATTCTTCTCCAGAGGTCAGCGACTGAGCGAAGCAGTGGTATAAAGGCCATTCTGCCATCACAGGATGCTCTAACATCTATCGCTCAGCAATGGGCAGCCTGAGGGAACTGCATGGCCAGGTGGCACCCTCTTCCCAATTCGGTTTCCTCCCCCAATAAACTCATGTGTTCTTAACCCAATCTGGGCATCTGCTTCCCAGAGGGTTGACTTGCAACATGGACTTCAATAGGCTTGTGTGACCTCCCTACCAGCTCCTGTGTGTAGAGCCAAGCCAGGGACAATGACTCTGGTGCCCTGTTTGTCCCTGTCAACCTGGGATTTAAGCTGTGTGCAGAGTGAAAAGCTGGTCAGGGCCTGAACTCCCGGATATCTACATGGCACCACAATCCTGGGCCCTCCCAGTCATCGGACCTGCCAAGAGTGTGACAGATGCATGTTCAGAGGACCTTTAGGACCACAGGTGTGTGGCCCAGAGTTTTTAAGGAAGAGGTGGGGCAAGTAGGAGCTGCCCTGGTAGGTTTGGATGGAGGGTGGGGTAGGGGCGTGGCAATGCCAGGCGGGTGAGCGTGTGTGTGAGCTTGTCTGGCTCTCCTGGGTGGGGCGGGATAAATGTTTATGTCCAGATGGTGACTGTCTGTGAGTCGGCCTGCTGCAGGTTGGGCATAGAAATCAGACGGGTGGGCTGTGCAGCAAACATCTATTCAGTGGGCTGAGGAAATGCAACAGAACAGGGACCTGGGGAAACCTGTGCCTTGGCTGAAGGTACAGGGGAGAGAGTGTCAATATCCAGAGAACTTCCAAGGCCTATGACCCTCCATGCACTGCACCCCAGGGCAAGGAGGGCTACCTTCCTGCTCCGCTGACTGGGTGAGTGTGGATAGTCAGAAGAGCACGTGAGTGGCCTGATGGATAGACAGGAAGTGGAAGCATATGAGCCTTAGGTGACTGAGACCCCCCAAGACTGAGGCTTAATTAGCCAGGTATTTGGCTCTGTGCTCTTTTGATACTTTAGCATCTTGGCCATTTTTTCTACATGGGCAAGACTCCCACAGATGACCCTGTGGATTGCTTCTCTGGCCTTCCCTCGAGGGGGATTCCAAGCTCACTTCATTATACAGATTCTTTTCTTCTTTAAAAAGTTTAATTTTGGTAAAACACACCTAACATACAACTTACCATTTCAACCCTTTTCAAGTTCAGGGGTATAAAGCACTTCACTTGCTGGGCAGCGATCTGTACCCTTTTTTTCTTGCCCTTTTTCAATTTTGCAGTGACTTCCTAGGGCTTTTCTCATTTCCCACCCCTACCCTGCCCATAGACACTGCAAAAGAAGCACTGGCTTCTTGGGAGCACAAGTCTCCCAAGTTCCAGAGCTGGGTGCCCTGGGACCGCCCTGGGTGGGGCAGCTGGGGCTGGGCCTAGCTATGGGGCCAGGCCAGGTTTCTGATGACCTGCCAGTGGGCCAGTCAGGTTGCCAGGACTTCCGGGGTGACTTTAACCTTAAGTCCTGGCTGGCTCCTACAGGTCTGAGCTCTCTGCCCCAGGGCAGGCACCTGAGCAAGTACTGGCAGCTCTCAGCTTCCACCCCCACCTGCAGCTCAGGGCTGCCAGTCACCAGGGAAGGAGGGCACTAGGAGAGGGGGGGCAGTAGGGGTGAACAAAGGCTCCTCCCCAATACTGGTGACTCACGGAGGGCAGTCTAAGTCCCAGGAGTCCACTTTCACTCCAGGGGATGGGGCACATCTCACAGGATATAGTGTGAGGGAATAAGCAAGGTCCTCTGCCTGGACCACAATAACCACAATGTCCCAGCCATGACATGGCTCTTGGATCTAGAATAATCTTGGAGGAACTGGTGGGAGCTAGAGTGGGCACCAGGAGTTACCTGTTAGTTCGCTCTTTGCAAATTCTGAGATCCTCGGACACTGCCTCTCCAGGAACACCCAGTTCTCCTCCTTGGGGCTGGGGCTTGGCTGCATGCCAGGGGAACGAGAGGACAAGGGAGGGCCCACAGCTGTCAAGTCCTTCCTCAACGGGGGTTATGTCATTTCATCCTCTTGGTGATCCTGCCTGTTAACACATGAACAAACAGAGTCTCAGGGAGGTCACCAGGAATTTATGGACCTGGGATTAGAGCCATTCTCCTCCTCCTGGTTAGAACACAGCCACAGTGACTTTTATACAGATAGTGAGCATGGTCAACTATGCAGTACTGGAGGAGCCCCAGCAGGAAGGGTGGTCTGAACGTAGGGGCCAGGCTCTGTGTACTTAGGGCTCACTCTCTCCTATGGGTAACACGAAGGTGGTCCCAAAATGCCGATACACTGTGACAGTGCAGTGTAAAGGATGAGGGAGTAGTTTTGCCTTGGTGGTAGTGCTGTGGGCAAGTGGGTGCCTTGCCTTGGGCATGCTGGATTCCCCCAACAAACGGAATTTCCAGATGGGACACTGAGGCAGTCCTTAGCACAGAAGTGCTCAAGCAGCAGCCGGGCCTGGGTCTGAAAGAGTCTCAGGACCAGCCCTGAAGCTGGGACTCAAGTCTGGGCTGGAAAGCACCCTCTGGGGCAGAGTGGGGTAAACAGTGAGGCAGTCAAATTACCACAATAGTCGAGGGGAAAGGTAATGGGCCCAGAGGTAGTAGTGGGTCCAGGGAGGAGAAAATTCCTCGTCTCCTCAATGGCTCCAGGATCTTAGAGTCCTGGCCACTTGCAGTCAGCATGGACATAGGAACTACCAAGCCCAGGGACAGAAGGGGACGACAAGCCCACACACCAGGCGTGGGTGGCACAACCTTCCCAGCAACTTGGAGACAGGCCCCATGGTCAACATTTTGTCATTCTGACAAACCTTTCCCATAAAGAGAAGGGAGAAGAACAAACCCACATCTACAGATGCCTACTATTTGCCAGGCAACTGGGTGATTTATAGATGTTGCTGCGCTAGATCCTCCGAGCCAAATTACAGTTCTCTTTTCCAGATGAGGAAACTGAGGTGCAGAGAACAGGTCAGCTGATTCAGGAAGTGTGCATCCAAAGAGCTTGGTTTCCCTTCTCCTGACCTGCTGCCCTCTGAGCTCCACCCCTAGGCATCAAAGGCAGGCAGCTCAGCAGGGGAGTCTGCCCTGCAAGACCAGGAAGGTGGGCGGAGTTCACTGCACACTAGTGCCCCGACTTGGAGGATCCATGGCATCCAGGCACGCATGACAGGGTACAGAAACCTGCCCCCTGCTGGCTTCTGCCAGCCCACCTTCTCTCACAGGCCTCAGAAAGGCAGGCTGGAAGCTAAAGGCCAAGGGCACGGGGGTGGAAACAAGAGGGACTCTGCATCTAGGGCAGGCAGACAACTGAGGAGAACAAGTGCCGGTCTGGGCAGCATGAGACCCAGCTTCCAGGCCCAGGTAACTAGGTCTGCATTGGGTTTCTGGGGAGCAGGTTATGTCCCCTCTCTAGATCTCAGTTTTTCCATCAGGGAAGGTTAGACTGAAGGCACCTAAGGTCTCAATGTAATGCTGCGTAGTTTATGCCCTAAGGTTTATACTTATGAATGCAAACAGAAATGCATGAGGGTGAAGGGCATGGAAGGGAGAGGAGGAGGCACTTTCTGGATTGGGACTGATGTGGCCTCTCCCCAAACATCCAAGACCCAGCACCAAGTTCAGAGGAATTTCTCAGCCTCTTGATCTGACTCCAGTTGGGTGATCTGTTTGGCACAGAGCCTCTCACAGTGTGGATTATAAAGTGGCTCGCAATGTCTGTGCATTCCACATGCATCTGCGTGCATCATCCCCAAGCATGGTCCTGCCAGTACTGCAGTAATCCTAGCCAGCTTGATGGGCTGCACACATCTCTATGATGGCAGTGCAGCATTAGTCAGCGGGGAGCCTTCTGGGGTTCTTATAAGGACCAAATGAAACCCAGAGCAGTTATCAACCAGTTTTCTTAGGTCTGGCACTTCTATTGTTAGCAAATTGGCAAGGACAGCAGAAGAAGACAGGTTTGCAAACTGGAAGCCCATGAACCAAACCTGAAAAATAAGTGACATGTTTCCTTTTTGAATTTGTCCGTAAAACTATTGTAACATAAAATTAACCATTTCCATTTGGTACATTCATAATGTGCAAACACCATCTCTGTTGAGTTCCAAAACGTTTTCCTTACCCCCAAAGCAACCCCCAAATTCATTCAGCAGTCACTGCTCATTCTGCCTCCCCACAGTATCATACTCTGCTTTCCAACTGCATAGATTTAGCTACTTAATATAAATGGAATCCTACTGTTTATGACTTTTTGTATCTGATTTCATGTCTGGAAACATCATGTCACTTATTTTTCAGATTTGGATCATGGGCTACCACGCTGCATACTATTTTTGAGGCTTATACTTATTATAACATGTATCAGAACTTCATTCCTTTTTATGGTTGAATAATATTCCACGCAGGGACACACCACCATATGTTTATCCATTGGAGAGCTGGTGGACAATTTACACTGTGTTCACCTTTTGACTATTATAGTCCTGCTGTTTGAGTCCCTGTTTTCAATTATTTGGGGTACATCCGTTGGAGTGGAATTGTTGAGTCAAGAGGTAACTCTGTTTTAACGTGCTGAGGAAGATGTGGGGTTTAAATATGTGGATTTGAATGCCTTTACATGCCCATCTCTGTCTCCTCTTCTACTGACATACACCCACCCATTTGACTCACATTATTTGTCTGGCCCTGGAAGGCATCTGAATTTGATGCCCCTAGAAGACTTAACGGCAAAATAAATTAAGAGTCGGAGACCTTGGGAAAGTCTCTCCACTTCTAGGAGTACGTTTTAGCTCCGTGTCAAAAGGGAATAATAATACCTTAAAAAAGGTGAGGATCAGGGAGGCGACTGAACGAGCGCGCCTTTCTGTTTCTTCAGAAACTGTCCAGTTCTGGAAGCGGAGAGGGGCGGAGAGGGCGGGAGGAAGACAAGGAGGAAGAGCAGGGCATGCTGTGCGCCCTCTGGGGGTGCGGCCGGCGCTCGGGGCTGTAGACCTGCCCTGGTCCGAGCTGGCGCACACGGGGTGGCCGCGGCACTGGGGTGCAGTCGGCAGGGGGCTCGGGCGCCAGGGCGCGCCGCGCACCGGCGGGCGGGAGCTGGGCTGGAGCGGCGAACCCGGGCGGGGCTCAGGTTGGCTGGCGGTGGGCGGGGGTTGCCCCCCGTCCCCGCCCCCCACATCCGGGGGCCCGGGCCGGGCTCTGGGCTCGCCGCGCGCGGGTGAGTCAGGCCGGGTTTTCCCTCCGCCTCTGGGGCAGGCGAGCGAGCGCCGCCGAGCGCGTCCCTCCCTCGCCAATCCGGCTCCGGCGCCTGCCCGCCCGCGTTTTCCCGGCGCCTGGTGCCCGGCCGCTCCGGCCGGGCTAGCAGTCTGGGCTGGAGCCGGCGCCTGGGAGAGAGGGTTCAAGTCCGCGCGAGGGAACTGCACCGCGCAGCTGGGCGGCCGGCGAACGAGCGCAGCGCCAGCATGGTAAGTGGGGCGCGCCAAGGGCTGGGGCCGGGGCCGGGGCTGGGGCTGGGGCCGAACCCGAACCGGGAGCTGGGTTCTGGAGGTGGGGCCGGCCGCCGAGGTGTCGTTTTACCGACGACCTTGGCCAAGCTGTATCCCCTCGCTGGGTGAGGTTTCCGTCTGAGAAGTGGGCGGGGGTGGCAGAGTGCGGTGTGCGCCCAGGTGCCCCCAGCTGCCAGGCATTGAAGCACCGAGGCGCGGTATACGGGACCGACCGCGACCTCCCCCTGGTGGGATAAGCGGCAGGTTACGCAGCTTACCGCAGCCCCTGCAAACGCGCTTTTCTTGGAGTAGCGCCCCGGACCCCTGCGCCACTGCTCGGGTGGGGCCGACGCCCTTGGCGCGGTGTCCGATGGCCTCCGCCCCCCAGCCCAGCAACCCCCGGTTGGCACCCCGGGCGCGGAATGTGACCTCGGCCTCCGCCTCCAACCCAGCCGACCTGGACAGGCCCGAGAGACTGACCTGGAAGGGACGCCCTCTCCCGCCCTCCCCTCCCCTCCCCATAGCTCTAGTACCTCCCACAGGTCTAGGCGTCCTTGCCTCTGCCACGGATTTCTAGGGGGCAATTTCTTAGGGGTGCCAACCTCCTCTGCCCCTCCACCTTCCGGGTGAACCCCTCTCCCGCCCCCTTTAGGGTAACCCTTTCTTCCACTAACCCTCTACCTTGTACTAGCAGCAGCTGCCTCCCCGCAGCCCCGAGCCCCGACCTGCTGATGGGGGACGCTCGCAGATCTTGGTAGCCAGAGTACCGTCCCAGTCTGACCACAGCCTTTGGCCAAAGTGAGGGCCGGCCAAAATTAGGGCCCTGGCTGTGTCCAGAAAGAGAGCTAGAACCATTCTCCCCCACCAGACACCCCTTTCCCCCAAGGAAAGATTGGGGCTCTCCTGGTTTAAACCCAGGAGCACAGTTCTCCTGACTGTCCTGGGGCTTGGATGGAGGTGCCCTCTCCCTGCCCGGCGCAGGAGGCCATCCTGGTGATCAGCCTCCTCCTCTGGCCCTCCTGGGCAGGGTTCCTCTGCCGGCTGGCACAGTGTGGGTGTGTATGTGCGAGACTGACTGAATGAAATCCACCAGCCTGCTCCCGCCACCGCCTAAGAGCCAGCAGCTTCCAGGGCTCAGTGTCCTCATGCCGGCAGGAGGAGACCAGGCTGAAGGAGGGGATACAAACCAGTCTGGCTGCAGATGCCTTTGGGAGAAGGGGGAGGTGTCTGTGCAGACATACTTAGAAGCAGTGTGTGCTCTTGAAGGGCAGCTGTGACCCCTGACTGAAACAGAGAGCCTTGCCCAGGGAGTTGGGATTGTGCTTCAGTGTAGGATCTTGGGCAGCTCACCTTCTCTTTCTGGGCCTCAGTTTCACTGTCTATAAAATGGAGTGAGTGAATGAATACTGTCCTGCCTGGACCCCAAAGACTGTTGTGGGGATAAGATGGGATAATAGAGAGCTGAGAAACACTGGCATGCTGTGCACACTGTAAGTGACTACATGGTGATATTAGGACTCACTCCTGCAGGGATTAGACACCGGGCTCTGCCTCCACCTGTCACATGTCACAGTGAGCACAGGGTCCACTTTACCCACAGTCCCTTCTTGGGAGGAGCTGGGACATTCCAGGGCCATTCCTCAGGGGCAGCTGCAGGCACACCCCTCAGCAAAGTTGATCCCCCCCAGCAGCTGGTGGGACCCTCCCCTTGGATCCAGGGCTCAGGAGAGACTAACAGCAGACTAGGCAGCTTCCTGGCACATGCTCTGGAACGTCTGCTCCAGAGGGTGAATGGTGGGGTAGGAGCTGGGGTGCGTCTTGTGCATCTGAACATGACCTTGGACACATCATTTCACCTCCTGAGCCTGTTTTGATGTGGGGGATGACATCATGTTTAAGGATGTGGTAGGCCCACCATCAGGTTAACCCAACAAGGGCCCCACTAGTGGACATTGGGCCCCCTGCCTGTCTTTGTTTTGTGGACGGGGTGGTTCCCCAGCCCCATTCAGTCTCTACCTTTCAGGTTGGTCCAAAAGAGAGGACCCTCTGTCCAGGGTTTTCAGTGCTACTGGCTAATCTTGGGGCTAAGAGAGGGAGCAGGGGGCCTCCCTGGTAGCGCGATGGGGTAAGCAACACACTATGAAGCAGACCGCAGCCACTGCAGTGTGAGTTCAATGCCTGCTGCCAGCCAGGGAGTGGGGGACCCACATGGTGCAGCAGACCTCACCTGCTTCTCCCTCTGCTCCCCTCAGCAGTGTATTTTAGTCCATCTGGCCGTTCTGCTCCCCACTCTGTCTCCGGTGAATCCTCTCACCCCCTGGTCTGTACCCCAGTTCTTGCCTGCATAAATAAATAAATCTTCAAAAGCAAAAGAGAGGGGGGGAGCAGGAGTATAGGGGTCCATGCAAAATATGACTTCCTGGCCCAACCCAAACCTAGCCAGCCAGCTAAAGGGGGGTTTTGGCTCTACAGGACTCTGGGAAGAGAAGCCCAGGCACTTGGAGGAGATCTGACTTTTTGCTCTGATTATCCCAGTGGGGTGCACGGCTTGCTTTCCCCCTTTCCACCTCCCTCACCAAATTCTCTTCTGCACAGCTGCCCTGGTCTGACCTTCTAAGCAACAGGAAGGTGTGTATTGGGGGAAGTGGGATGATTCCCTTTAGGAGAAGGGAATGCCCCAGATTGATAGCTGGTTAGGGTAGAGGCATCCTAGGAGGGACAGAAGGGACAGAAGATGGAGGATGAAGGCCTTAGAGAAGGACAAGTCATGGGACTGTGTGTCCCTTTCATCCAGGTCCATAGCTGTTATTTTTTTACATTATTTTTCATTTTTGTACAGTGTATATTTCATGTCCCCGTGAAATAACCATCACTGTTTCACCCATGTCCCATCACCATAATCCCTGTGCTCTTCCCACCCATTTTGTTCCTTCTCCCTTCTCCTCCCCTGGGGAATATTTCAGATTTATAGTTGTCTGTTGATTTTGATTTTTAACTTACTAAAAATTCATTTTTTTTCCTTAGTCCCTTCTTTGTTTCCTCTGGATTCCTCCTGTAAGTGAAACGGTCTGATATTTTTCCTTTTCTTTCTGGCTTATTTCACTGAGTATGATCCCTTCTAGCTCCATCCATGTTGCCACAAATTGCACGTTTTTGTCTTTTTTGATTGCTGCGTAATATATACCACATCTTCTTGATCCAGTCATCTATTTTTGGGCTTTTGGGTTGTTTCTATAGCTTGCCCATTGTGTATATATACCACATCTTCTTGATCCAGTCATCTATTTTTGGGCTTTTGGGTTGTTTCTATAGCTTGCCCATTGTGGAGAGTGCTGCAATAAACATAGGTGTGCAGGTGTCCTTTTGAATCAATGTTTTTGTGTCCTTTGGGTAAATTCCTAAGAGGAGAATTGCTGGATCATATGGAGCTCCATTTTCAGTAGTTTGAGGAACCACTACACAGATTCCCATAGTGGTTTGGACCAGTTTGCATTCCCATCCATAGCGGTTTCTAATGCTCAAGTGTTTGTGGAGAGAAGCTGGTCTCATGCCTCCCTTACCATCTATACACACACCCCTGGGAGAGCTCCTGGGGCCTCTGAACTAGAGTATTCCTATGTTGTGTCCTTGTATCCCAGAGGGAGTTCAGTGCTGTGTGGGTGACCTTGTGCATAACTATCTACTGTTGCACTTGACCATCTGCATTGTGTCTTCTAACGTGGGAGCCTCTGTGCTGCTGGTGGTGCTGATCAGACTATGGGTATGTGTGACAGCCACACTGCTGTGGCCTATGGCTGCCTCTAGTTCAAAGACTCTCTCCCCTTGGATTTGAGACCCTTCAAGGAGAACAGGGGGTATCTGTTTTTTGCTTCCTGAGACAGGAAATGAGAGTGTGCCCAGGGAAGGGTAAGGTGGGTATATTGGGCACTGCTGCACCACCTCTACCCCACCCCACAGCCACACCTGGTGGACAGTTCGCAGGTCCTTTCTCCTCTATTATCTCTTTGGCCTTTGCAGGACCTTGTATGGAAGATGAGGCAGAGCCTTGCCCTCTTCTGTCATTGAGACATGGGAATGGGAGATACCTGAGTGTCAGGGCCCATGGGGAGAGAGTGAGAGTAGTGCCGGGGACTTGTTTCTCTGCTGGCCCCCTCCTCCAATAGCAGTAACGGACATTAAGAGCATTATTGGCCACAATGATGTCTGTGGCTGGGTGAGCTTGTCATGATGTGCGGTGTCAGGTTGGGAGACAAGATGCTCCAGTTCCAACCCTTTGAGCTGTGGGTGACATCCTGAGTCCCTACTAGACATTGGGCAGCTGTGGTTTTGGGGTCATAGGCATCCTCACTCTGACCAGCTCTTTGAACATGGACAAGCCACCTCACCTTTGCAAGGCCCAGGGTGCTTACCTGAAAAAAAGATGGTAACTGTGTCACAGGGCCCAGTGGGACCCCTCTGCAGGGGCTGCGTTGCAGTCAGTGCCCAGCACCTGTCATTCCTAACCTCCATGAGTCCCTTGCCCCTGTGTGGCCTTTGACACCCCAGAGGGGTTGAGCAGCAGGCACTGGGAGGAAAGGAGAGGGAAGGTTACTTTTTGTCCTTGGTGAGGTTGGGGGGAGGGGCAGGCCACTCCCATGCTTTTCTCTCTTCCTCCCGGCTCAAGCAGAGCTTTGTCTTCCACAAACACAAAACCTGGAAGTGGTGGCGGAAGATGAAACCTCCTAGAGACCATTGTGTGGAGTGGGAGTGGGTGTCTGGGAAGTGGGTGGCTTGGGGGGACCACAGCTGCTAAGTGCTGGCCAGGCATCTGCCCTGTCTGGAAATGGGAGCCACACTTGGGTTAGGGAATAGGAAGCAGTAAAGGTCACATTTGTTCATTCTGCAAGTCTTTCCTAAAGACCTATACTATCTCCTGGGCTGGGCACAGGGGACCCAGTGGGTCTCGGGCAGGCCCTGCCCTCCAGGGCACTGTAGGACCCATCCATAGCCTGGTCACTGGCCACCTGGCAGTGCCAATCCAGCCTGAACAGCTAAGTGCAGTTTGAACCATCCTGTGTTGACCCTGGCTGCAGGCCAGGCCTCAGACCAGATTCTTTGTTCTGTTATCTTCCTAATCCTACGCATCCCTGAATGATAAGGGTTGTCATGCCATGTTTCAGAGGAGGAAGCCAGGGCCTACACACTGATTGGTCAGGATTTGAGATGCCTATCCCTGCTGGGTGGTGGGCCTTGGCAGCAAAGATAAGAGCTGGCAGGGCCCTACCCACCCCTCATGCCCTCTTCCCTCTGCCTCCCTCCACTACCCCTTGTGAACACCTGTACCGGAAAACCGGACCATTGTTTAAGCCATCCTCCCTCCCCTCGGGCCTTTCCTGTTTGTATCCCTCCTACTGTGGCCCCCCCGACCCCACCCATGTCAGGTGTTTCCCTTGAGGAACTCTGACCCTCTGAGGAAGTGGTGTTAATTTGGGTTTTCCCCTTCCAAGGAAAGAAGGAATAAGAGTCTGAGGTCACTGGCCCCTGTTCTCTGTACTCTCTGCCTCAAACTGAGTGGGGAGTCTGGCAGGAAAGTGAGCAAGGTCAGAATCGGATACAGCCTGAGATTGCAACTGGTCCAGTCCTCCTTGGAAGAGAACCTTCTGCTTCATGGCCTGTCCAGGGCCCTGCTCCCCTGTATGCCCCAATCACACACCAGCCTCTAGCCACCAGACAGGGGGCTTTGGGATTGTACCCCTTTCTCTTGCCAACCTAGAAATCCTGTCCCAGATCCTCTCTTGGACCCACATCTGCCTCTATTGGTCCTGAACGAGTGGGGAGTGGACCCAGAGCAAGCACCTGTTTTTAGGGCATCAGAGGAGTTGGGCTATGGGTGCCCGGCTGCCCCTGATAGACCCTCCTGGTTCCTAGAAACAGCTGCCTGTGCCCTGTTGAAACTTCATGGCCACAACCCCAGGCCCTGCAGGCATTGCCATGGGCAGCGTGGGCAGCCTGTTGGAACGGCAGGACTTCTCCCCCGAAGAGCTGCGGGCTGCACTCGCAGGGTCCCGGGGCTCCCGCCAGCCTGATGGGCTCCTCCGGAAGGGCTTGGGCCAGCGCGAGCTCCTCAGCTACCTGCACCTGCCCAAGAAGGACAGCAAGACCTCCAAGCGGGGCCCTCGGAATGAGCCTACTGACTATGCCACCCTCTACTACCGGGAACATCCTCGGGCTGGTGACTTCAGCAAGACATCACTGCCCGAGCGGGGTAGATTCGACAAGGTGCGCCTCAGCCTGCGTGGCAGCAAGGAGGGTAGTGATGGGGAGTTTCGGTCTCCTTGGAGACCCTGAGGCGGGGATGTGGCTGGGATGTGAAAGTCCTGCCATGGGCTGGGACACTGCCCTCTATACGCAAGGGGCTATGGGCCCCTTGGAGCTGGGTCCTCACACCTCTCTTATCTTCCTCACAGTGTCGCATTCGCCCCTCGGTGTTCAAGCCTGCGTCAGGCAATGGGAAAGGCTTCCTGTCCATGCAGAGCCTGGCCGCCCACAAGGGCCAGAAGCTGTGGCGCAGCAATGGCAGCCTGCACACGCTGGCCTGCCACCCACCCCTGAGCCCTGGGCCCCGGGCCAGCCAGGCACAGGCCCGGGCCCAACTGCTGCACGCCCTCAGCCTGGATGAGGGTGGCCCTGAGCCGGAGCCCAGCCTGTCCGACTCCTCCAGTGGGGGCAGCTTTGGCTGCAGTCCTGGCACCGGCCCTGGTCCATTCAGTTCCTCCCTGGGCCACATCAACCATCTTGGGGGCTCCCTGGACCGGGCTTCACGGAGCCCCAAGGAGGCTGGGCCACTGGCTGTGCTGAGCTGCCTGCCGGAGCCCCCACCTCCCTACGAGTTCTCCTGCCCCACAGCCGAAGAGGTGGTAGCTGTGCTGCCTGAGACCTGTGAGGAGCTCAAGCGGGGTCTCAGGGATGAGGACGGCTCTAATCCGTTCACACAGGTGAGGAGTCTCTGTCCAGGGTCCTGGTCTTTCCCTTGTATTGGAGAGTAAACAGATAGGTGTCCCAGCCAGCTCACCCATCTGGCTCTGGCCCAGAGCAAGGAACAAAGACGTGATCTGGCACCTTAACCCCCACTCCATATGCAGAGCTGTCATGTCACTGGTGGTCCTTGCTAGGACGTGTGTAGGATGGGGTAGACTCCCTTGAGAGAGCCATTTTTGGGGTCACTTCTGGAGGCCATCCCGTGTTACAGTGCATGTGTGACTGGGCTGTGGGTTCCTGGGCCCTTTGGTGTTGGGGCACAGAACGTCGCTGTGGGTGGAGTGTTAGCGAGGTGGTCCACCATAGGAGTGCTAGTTCTGTTAAGTGCATCTTTCCTGTGACAGGTGCTAGAGGACCGCCAGCGGTTATGGCTGTCCGAGCTGAAACGCCTGTATGTGGAGCGGCTACATGAGGTGGCCCAGAAGGCAGAGCGCAGTGAGCGCAACCTCCAGCTACAGCTGTTCATGGCCCAGCAGGAGCAGCGGCGCTTGCGCAAGGAGCTGAGGGCACAGCAGGGCCTGGCCCCCGAGCCCCGACCCCCAGGTGCCCTCCCAGAGGCGGACCCCAGTGCTCGACCAGAGGAGGAAGCCCGATGGGAGGTGAGAAACTCAGAATCTCTCCCATACCCACAACTACAGTTCTGTTCTCTGCCTGCCCCATCCTAGTGCCCCTCGCCCTGCTTTGCTTGGCTCTCGCCCATGCTGTGCCCCCTTCCAGGTGTGCCAGAAGACAGCGGAGATTAGCCTGCTGAAGCAACAGCTGCGAGAGGCCCAGGCCGAGCTGGCGCAGAAGCTGGCTGAGATTTTCAGCCTGAAGACACAACTTCGGACCAGCCGGGCACAAGCCCAGGCTCAGGATGCAGAGCTGGCCCGGCTGCATGAGGCTGTGCGAAGCCTGCAAGAGCAGGCCCCTCGGGAGGAAGCCCCAGGCAGCTGTGAAACTGATGACTGCAAGAGCCGGGGGCTGCTAGGGGAGGCTGGAGGCAGGGAGGCTGGAGAAAGCGAGGCCGGAGATGGCTCTGAGCAGCTGCGGGCAGAGCTGCTGCAGGAGCGCCTCCGGGGGCAGGAGCAGGCACTGCGCTTCGAGCAGGAGAGGCGGACGTGGCAGGAGGAGAAGGAACGGGTGCTGCGCTACCAGCGGGAGATCCAGGGGAGCTACATGGACATGTATCGCCGCAACCAGGCATTGGAGCAGGAGCTGCGGGCACTGCGGGAGCCCCCCACACCTTGGAGTCCTCGACTTGAGTCCTCTAAGATCTGAGGCCAGCAGAGCAAGCTGGTAGCAGTAGCACTGTCAGAAGATGGCGTGGACAAACCCGCTTTGAGATGGTTGGCTCCTTTCTTAGTTGGCCAGGGCAGGATCTATGAGGCCAGCTAGGTATGGGGAAGCCCGCCAAGAGGAGGGGTCAGGGGGCTGTGGGCTGGAAAGGTTGCCAGCAGCGGGAGCCAGGGCAAGGCTCTCTTGGCAGAGGAGCACCTAGGCAGGGCTCCGCCCTGCTCCCTGGAGTAGGTGTGGCCCAAGGAAAGAGGTTGGGGAATGAAGAACCCCGAGGTGCAGAGCCATAAGGGAGGGAGGCTGGAATGGAAACCCTGGCCTCCCCAGAATAAAACTATTTTTTGTATAAGGAGGGCCCTGGTGATCCATTGGGCTTGTTCCCCACTTGAGTCTAGAAGATACTGAATGGTAGAGATTAGGGGTGACCGAGGCTAGAGCTCTTTCCATGGTCATCATCAGTGGAAGGGCATGCCCCGTGCCTGCGTGTGCAGCTGCTGGGCATGTGTGCTGGGGAGGAATCCTTGCACCGGCATCACAGCTTTGTCGCTGCCGTGTGGGCTGAAATTCCTTTCTTCAGCACCAGTGGGATTTCTCAGAAGGAACAATGCCAGGGAACCTAGAATAACAAAAGGGCAAGTCAACCAAGGCCTTGCTAAAACATGAAGCAGTGTCTTGGTGGGAAGTCTGGGCCCTGGGTCCCGGGGCCCCTTCTGCATCTGGTGTTGGCCTGACAGACTGCTGGAGCACCCAAAGCTTCGGGAGGGCTCTGCTTCTCTCCACATGTACCTCCCATCCTTCTGTCTGACTGTGGTATACCCTCCCTCCACAGCGATAGGGGAGCCGTGGGAAGGTGCCAGAGACAAGGCAGAGAAAGCTTGTGGGACACTTGGTACCCCAGCAAGGACTGGAAATGTGTCCCTGAAGGCATGGAGGGCCATATATTTATATTCCGGAAAGCTCTGTCCCAGGAGGAAGCAACCCCCCCCCCCCCTTTGCTGAAACTCAGTGTCCTTCCAGGCGGATTGTTTTAATTGCCGCTGTGCATGGAGGGTTCTGGTGGGCCAGGTGCTGTTGGGCCTTTAGGGATTGGGTACATGTGAGCTGCTGTGATTCCTGTCCCAGAGGAGCCAGCACACAGACATCTCCCCTCCCAGACTGCCCAAGCAGCTTATTCCTGGTTCTTTCCAGCATCCCCTAATTTGCTAAAGGGGACAGTCCCTTTTCCTCTGGCCATACCTGGCAGCTCCCACAGGTCCCTAGCAGGCAGATTCCAGTGTCCTGTGGGAGCGCAAGAGTACCTATGGGGATGAGGCCGTGGGTTTTGAGTTGGGGTGCCCCGCCTTTTTAGGGTGGAGAGTGGGTGTGTGAGCTCTTGGCTGTGAGGATGTCATGTTTATGGCCCTGTGAGTGGCAGGTGTGTAGAGCTGTACTGTGGGTGGTGGGTGTGTCTGAGGGGGTGTGTTTGAGACTCTTGGTTTGGAGGCCTGGAGGGTTGCTTCTTGGCCCCTCCCTCTGCCCATTCCTTTCCGCCAACCCCTGTCCCTTTTCCTATGTCTAGGCTTAGACCTGAACAGATCTCTGACCCAAGCTGAGACCAGTTTGGCCCACCCTGAGCTCAGGTCCTCTGCTTAGGGTCAGAAATGGGTAGCCCATTTCATAGGCCAAAGTCTCTGAGCCAGTGGCCCTTCCACAACCCCCCAGTCCAGAGTCAAGCCACTCTTTCCCTAAGTCCTGGTGCTGGAAGGTCAGGTGTCCCACAGTGACCAGGGTCCACCTTTTGGTTACCATCCCCACAGAACAGCTCTCCACCCAGCAATTAGGGAGCTGGGCTGGCCAGTACAGCGAGTGAGGAGTGGGTGGGCGGTACCAAAACTTGGCAACCCTGCCAGAAACCAAGGCCAGGCCCAGATGCAGGGGGAGGGCACCAGAGAACTAAAGCTGGGAGTCTCAGAGAACCGGATCCCTGTTCATCCCTGCTGGGCAAACCAGTTCCTGGTCCCCAAGCCGGCTGGGTGGCTACGGGGGCCAGCCACTCACAGGTACCACTGTGTGGCTACAGCTTCAGGGCAACCACTCCCTCCTGCCTCTGTTGGGCCCCTCAGTTTCCCAGCTTCCCTCAGGCTTCTCCCCCAGCAGACTAGGTGCAGATAGCCAGTTTTCTCCAAAACCAAGGGGAGATGCCCACTGCCCAACTCGCAGTCCATGCACACAGGGCTCCCTGTCTGGGATCTTCCTGTTCTCACTGAGGTAGTGTCACACTAAGTGGTGCCCACTGACCCTTTGCAGCTCTCTGGACCCAGACCCTGTGTGTGTCCACTGGCTCTCTGCCTACTACTGTAATTGTGGGTTTTTTCGTCATCTTTGGGTTCTGGCGTTGCCTAGGCAGGTCCATATCTTCTGTTTTCATCCCAGTAGCCCTTTCTGGCTCTAGCCCAGAAGCTAGGATGGGAGTGGTGTAGAGCTAGGGGGCAAGATGCCAGCTCTGAGAGTTCATCACTCCTGGCACCTGGTCTGCTAAGCCCCAGGACTCCAGAACCCCAGAGGTTCATTACTGGGTGGTGTGTTGCTGCCTCCCTCAGGGCCAGGCGTGGTTTCAGGTGAGGAAGCTGAGGATCAAGCCCTCTCCCCTGGTGGCCCTTGCTAGAGGGTAGGGGAGAGGCATGGTAGTGGTTGGGCCAGAAGCATGCAATACAGATGTGGCACTGGCAGGCCCTCCCTGGTGGAGAGTATCAGCAGAGCAAGAAAAAGTCAGAGGGAACTTGTCTGGGGGCATGAGAGTAAGTTTCTGAGACTTGGGATATAAGTATTAGGGAAACTCTCCCAAGAGGGCATAGGCCCCACAGTCACGATTCTGACTACATAACCCACCACCCTAGAGGGGGGCCTTAGTTCTGTATTTTGGATTTAGAAGAGAAAAAGAATGTGCTGTTTGTTGCAATAAAAATAAGAGTGATGGCACAAGAAGGTAAAGGTATGAATGTGTGGGGGTTCAGAGGAGAGCTGGCTCCCTTATCACTCCAGGTGCAGGTGGCTGGTAGGGTTGCAAAGATTGACCATACTTGGGTAGGCACTTTTTGAGTAGGCCTGGACTTACTCTCCATTACATAGTCCCGTTCCAGCAAGAATCCTGCTAAGTTAGTTTAGCCAGAATCTCCAGCCTGTAAATCTGATCACCTTCCACATCTGATCGGCTCCTTACCTGCACCCCTGTCAAGCCTGATCACTCTGCTCTGCCTTCAGTGAGACTGCTCAGAGTCCATGATTCCTGAGTCTTCCTCTCAGTCATTTTTCATGCCCTGGTCTGACACTACCACACATAAACACACCCTTAGCTATAAATTCTACTTTTCTCTGTATTTGGAGTTGAGCCCACACTCTACTACTCTGGAACCCCATTGTGGTAGCCCATCTTAAATAAAGTCTTATCCCTCTAACAATGGTCATGAATAATTTTTTTTTCCTTTTAACAGGGTAAGCTCTAAGGATGGGGAGTTGGGACTTCCTGAGAAGGAGCATGGGATGAAGGCCTGCTAGGGTGGCCCTGAACTTGAACACAGGGAAGTTTGGGGCAGGTCTGAGGAGGCTCCTATTTCTTCCAGAAGGAAGGAAGCAAGGTTGACCCTGGAAAGCCTGGGAAGCTGGCACTGGAGCATTTTACCTCCTGAGGCCATAGGTGGGTCTCAGGCAGCCCAGGGGAAAAGGCCAGAGCCTGGATTATCTTTGTGTATGCAAACTAAACCCTAAGTAAAGAGCTATACTTGATACAATTCTCTGCTGATGCCATCTTGCATTTCTTAATATTCTAACAAGAGTTGACACATTTTAATTTTTTTCTGGGGCCTGCAAATGATATAGTGGCTGCTGGCCTGAACCAAAGCCTGGCAAGGAAGGACAGGAACTGAAGACACAGCAGGAGCTGGTTGGGAGCCTTCCAGAGGGTAGAGGGAAGAGAAGCCCTGTCCCCATGGGCCCTTGAGTCCCAGGGCAAGTTATGGTTAAGTAGAAAGCTTCAGGGACAGTACAGGCAGGGACTTCCAGAGAGTCAAGGGAGGGCTTTGAGTTAAGGGCAGAGAAATTCAGGAGGGCTAGTGAGGGCAGTAAATTCTTTTTTTTTTTTTTTTTAAAAGATTGATTTATTTATACATACAAGAGCTGGGGTATAGGTCAGAGTCCAGGGTGGTGAGAGGATTCACCCAGATAGCTTGTTCAATAAATGGTGCTGGGAAAACTGGATTGCTACATGCAAGAGTGAAGCTATACTACCTCTCACCATGCACAAGAAACAACTCAAAATAGATCAAAGACTTAGACATAAGACCTGAAACTAGGGCCTCCCTGGTGGCACAGTGGGTTAAGCAACGCACTATGAAGCAAACCGCAGCCACTGCAGCACGAGTTCGATCCCTGCCGCCAGCCACGGAGGGGATCCACATGGCGCAGCAGACCTCTCCTGCTGTGCCCACTGCTCCCCTCAGCAGTGTACTTCTGTTGATCTGCCTGTACTGCTCCCTGCTCTCTGTGGTGAATCCTCTCACCCCCCACACCTCTGGCCTGTACCCCAGTGCTTGTATGCATAAATAAATAAATCTTTAAAAAAAAAAAAAGACCTGAAACTATATATAGAATGAAATATAGGCAAAACACTACATGACATACATCTCAGTAACATCTTTAAAGACTCATCCCCCAAAGCAAATAAAGTGAAGGAAAAGATGAACAGCTGGAACTGTTACAGGGCAGGGAGAGGAGCACCCAGAACCCCCAAGCCTGCCCTCTCTGAATGGGTTCTGCCATCCGCCGCATTAAGACAAACATACAAAA
>JAGFMF010011777.1:1937272-1962987 GCA_019455555.1 Galemys pyrenaicus
AAGTGGGGGGGGGGGCGCCAGGAAGACATAATAAACACAAGATCATTTCAAGTCATGTGCTTTGAGAAAAACAAAATTGGATTGTGCAAGTAACGCTATCCAGAAAACAAAGCAAGATTGTGCAAGATTTTTTTGGGGGGGGCGGGGGTGGGAAGGGTGTGTAGAGAGTTGTAGGAGAGGATACCCTAGAACGCTACCTTCAAAAGGAGCAGGAAGTCTGGCAAACAGGGACTCAACCTTCGCTCTGGGGCTGTTTCTAGCCTTAATCCGAGGTTTGTGGAGGGATTTGGGGTCTTCTTTGCCTTTGTCGCCGCAAAGCCGAGCGGGGAGGAGGATCTGAGCTGAATGTGAATTTGTTATAGGGCAATTCTAATATAAAATGGGTTTGCCTGACTGGGTCCTTACCCGCGTGCTCCAACGGCACTTATAATGCTCCAACTGCAGGCACACACAACAAAGGTTAATAAAGGGTTTTATTTACAAGGGAAGGAGGAATAGCGTAGTGAATAACACAAGGGGAAGAGAGGGATACAGATCTGTAAATATCCTACCAGTTCCTTGGAGTTGGAACCCAACGGTGCGCTGAGAGCTGACTTCCAAGGAAAAAGCGACCCCCCCCAAGGCCCACGTGTCTGCTTTTATACTCAGTCTGGCTGTTCAACTCCACCCTCAGGTCCCAGTGATCCGCTCTTCGATAATGACCTTATGGGATTTGTAGTCCTTGGATCTTGTAGGTCTGGAATGGGGGTCGAAGTCCATTACCTATTTGTATAATTTATTTAGGAGGGTCTTTCCCCCTAACAAATTCAGTCCCGGGTTTGGGGGGGGTGTCACTGCTCACTGCCTCTGTCGTGTCCCCCCTAGCCCTCCACGTTCCCTTTCCCACACTCCCGCCCGCCTAGGATAATAGTATACTGTTAAAAATGTCTAGCGGCTTAAGTATGGCTGAGGGAACCAGCGACGCTGGTGTAGGGAAAAAAAGGCGTTTACTTTTATTTTTATTTTTTAGTAAGATTTCATTTATTTATACATACAAGAGATGGGGTACAGAGCCAGAGTCCAGGGAGGTGAGAGGATTCACCAGAGACAGAATGGTGGGGGGGGGGCGGGGCAGAACAGGCAGACTGACTGAAACACACTGCTGAGGGGAGCAGTGGGCTAAGCAGGAGAGGTCTGCTGTGCCATGTGGGTCCCCTCCCTGGCCGGCAGCAGGGATTGAACTCGTACTGCAGTGGCTGCGGTCTGCTTCTTAATGCATTGCTTAACCTACTGCGAAAGGCATTTACTTTTAAACATCATTTGATGTTGCAAAAAGAGCATCAAGGAGGCATCACGGAGCCCCTACAAGCAATGTGCTGTGTGGGTTACTGCCTTTAAGTGAAGGCTGAGGGCGGAGAGCGGGGGCAGCAGCACTCATGGCTAGGATCACCGAGCCTCAGCGCTGAGGAGGAGGTCCGCGGTGAGGTGGGTCAGGCACCTCTTAGTCCGTTTCCCGCGCACCGTAAGTCCTCTTCCTTCCCGCCAACAGGAAGGGTTGGGCAACAGCCGGACGCCATCCCCGGGCGGCGGGAGGCGTGGC
Source organism: Galemys pyrenaicus (assembly GCA_019455555.1). NCBI lineage: Eukaryota > Metazoa > Chordata > Mammalia > Eulipotyphla > Talpidae > Galemys > Galemys pyrenaicus. The sequence continues at coordinate 1,938,852 of JAGFMF010011777.1, forward strand.
TTCTCCGCCTCCTGCGGGCGATTCCACTCTCGGCGTGCGGGAGAGAAGACCCATGCCGATTCGAGGGTTCCTCCCCCTCGAGAAGCCGAGAATGGGTGAGTCTGGAGCTGCGGGGCTACCGCCGCTGCTTCCGGTTCCGATGACAGTGGCGCCGGAAGTCAGGGCTGGGGCTGCGGTGCCCAGCTAGAGCCGTAGGGCGTCTGGGCCAGGGCGGGGCGCGGTGGACGACAGTTCGGCCGGGCCTTCTCCGGAGCCCCCCGATTGAGCCCCCGCACCAGTCTGCCCTTGGGCTTGTTTTCTTTTCAGTGGTCGGTCCTGGGGCCTGGAGCTGGAGTCTCACAGACGCATAGGACCCTGGAGGAGCCGACTCTGCCAGGGAGTCTGTCAAATTCGGACGGCCCATCCGAGTGCGCCTAGTCAGAGGTAATCTGGTAGGGACACGGGGGCCAGGCCTATCATTTAAGCCTGGACTTTTAAAGAACCAGTAGGAGCTTGCCAGTCATTTGCAGGTGAAACTCTCAGTAAGGGGCTGCTGTCCAGGGGGAAATGATGGACATAGTTTTGGTTAATGACAAAAGATTGGAAACTTCACATATATCTGTGCAGTGGAGTAAAGGAACTGGGTGATGTGATGGAATAACTGGTTTGGGGCTGGGGCAGAGGGAACCATATTAAATTCTGTGATGTAGAAGAGCTTCTCTGAAGACATGCCATTTGTATTGGACCCTAATAAAGGGACAGCCATGGGAAGATCTGGGAAGAGTGTTCCAGACAGAGGGAACATCCATTGCAGAGGTCCTGAGGTAGAAACAGGAACGGAAAGAAGACTAATGTGATTGAAGTATATTCAGGGAGGGGGAGAGTGGTAAATGAGCATGGAGAGGTGGTTGGGAGTTGACACATAGAGCCTGGTAGGCCCTGTTAAACAAAGAGGGTGGATTTTGTTGTTAGTACAGTGGGGATCTAATTGGGTTTTAAGCAGAAGTGATGGAGAGGGTGGGGAGTAGATAGAGGTAGGGAGTGCAGAAGAAGTGTAAGTTGGATCAGTGACAATTCTCCAATTCTGTCTTAAGCAAAGGGGGTCTTTTTATGTTTGTACAAACTTAACTTTCCTGGTCATAGCCTAGAAGGGATCCTCTTGTTTCAGGATGCTGAAGACTGGGACAAAACCCCCATACATGTCTTGGTGGGGGTTTTCATTTCTCACTCTTGTCTCTTCCTGCCCACTCCTCCAGGTTTAAGCTCAGGCTCCCTAGCCCAAGGGTTAGGGAATGTACTGCTGTTTAATCAGCAGATGTTCATTGAACACTGAGCACTGATAGGAGAAAGAATAAGGAGAGGGTAAAACCAACTCCAGCCCTGAGCAGCTCAGAGTCTAGACTTGTGAACAGGTAGTAACAGTGCCCCAGTGCTGAGACTGTGCATGGTCTGGGTACCTTTGACAGAGGTTGTGACGCAGAGAAGGAGGCAGGGAGATTTCTTTCAGGACTTCCTGGGCAACTGATGATTAAACTGCATCTTTTGTTTTCTGTGCAGAGAAATGCTGAGGTACTCTGGACATAGGGACAGCTTATGCAGAGGAAGTGACTATACAATTGCAAGGGGCATGTATGTCAAGCCCTGAAAGTGTTTTCAAAGGGATGACAGGATCTGATGTGTTGGGTAATTTCACATAAGACCTTGGGGAGGAGATCTTAGGCCAGTAGACATGAAATTCCACTGGTTGAATCTTGTTTTCCATTTCATCCCTAGCCTTCTGAAACTCTGTGCTGTTTGGTATATCTCCTTTTATTTGTGCATGTCCTTGGTTGTTTGCTTGTATTTTCAATTTGTGTAAATCGATTCTGCTGAGACTTCATTTTGCTTCTTTTCCCTCTCACTATCATGTATTAGGATCTTGTTGATGTTGCTGTGGGAATATGTAGAACATGGTTTCTAAATGCTATCAAGGCTTCCATCGATGCAGCCCTCATATTTACTTCCCAATGATAAGACCCTTTAGACTGTAGGCAGTCTACACACGGTGCTGGTATGAAAACCATTGTACCCATTTCTTCTCTGCTTTTTAGTACAACTTCCAGGTGTTGCACTGAGGTTCCCTTTGATTACTCTAGTAACACTTGTTAAGTCCCTCAAGAGCTGTGTTTATTTTTGTGTTTATTTGAACTGCATGGTTCTGGTTTGCAGCCACTCTAGGCAAACATTCTTTAGTGCTGCCATCTTTTCTAGTTGATCATCTCATAGGCTCTGTGGTGAGTTTCCTGTGTCTTGTCATCATTGATCATTGCTGTACACTCATCCCAACCACAAATACTTGCTGCTTTCCTTACCTAGGGAAATGGTAGCTTATTAAGTATTATATAATAGTAGTATGGAGCAGGGCCTCCCTGGTGGTGCAAGGAGTTAAGTTGCAGACTATGAAGCTATCCACAGCCACTGCCACATGAGTTCAGTCCCCAGCCGGGGAGATGACCCACATGTTGCAGCATGTGTCTCACCCACTGCTACCCTCAGCAGTGTACTTTGGCCAGTCTTCCTGTTCTGTTCCTTACTCACTCTGTTCGGTGATTCTCTCTCTCTCTCATACACATTCATACATACACACATGCGCACACTTCTGGCCAATACCTCAGGTCTTGTATGTATAAATCAATCAATCTTTTTTTTAAAAAAAATAGTACTGGGGCCTCCCTGGTGGCGCAGGGGGATAAGTCGCAGCACTATGAAGCATCAGCAGCCGTTGCTGCATGAGTTCGATCCCTGGCCAGGGTGGTGACCCACATGGCACAGCAGACCTCTCCTGCCTTGCCTGCTGCTCCAGTCAGTCTGTCTGTTCTATTCCCCAATCTGTCTCTGGTGAATCCTTTCACCCCCTACACCTCTGGCCTGTACCCCAGTTCTTGTATGCATAAATAAATAAATCTTTAAAAAAAATAGTACTGTGGAAAGTTCTCCAAAGAGTGCTAGGATGTGAAAGACTCTGGAACCTGGAACCAGATGGCTCTCCACTTCCTAGCTGCATGACCTTGGGCAACTTATTATTTAATATATCTGTGTCTCATTTTCTCATGTGTTAAGTGTGCCTAGCAATTGTAGCTACTTCATGGTGTTTTTATAAGCATTAAATAAATTAGTTAATGCACGCAAAGTCTTTGGAACAGTGCCCTGCACAGAATAAGTACCTAGGAAATGTAAACTATTATAGCAATAATAAGTATTAATATATTTCAGACACAAGTCCCTATTACTTTTCACCCATAATGGCTCATATCCAATCACAGGTTATGTTCAGGGGGCATAAAGATGGGGCATGTTTTCTGGATATCATAATTACAAATTTCAGTGTGATAGCATTAACCCTGGGAAGAGAGGGTACATTTCCCTGTTACCCCTCCCCTGTCTGCTATAGGCTGGCACAGACGATGAGGCCAGCACTGACAATGCTGGTAAGAATGGAACAGTGTAGTGAAACTGGGAGAATGTTGATGGTCACCTTGGATGCATGTTCCCTCTGTGATTCTGGATGTTACCCTTCTTTGAGAGAGTGGATAACTGACTAGATATGATATGGTGAGTGGGGAGTAGATATGGCGTTACTTCAAACGCCATAGTTGGAAGGGTGGGAAGGGAAATAAACTGTCACCAAAAATTATGAAGACTGTCCAGGTGTTCAGTATCAAAGGCTACTCTGAAGTGGAGGGGACAGTGACCCAAGGTGGCAGGAACTTAACCCTTATGCCTCAGAGGTAGGAAGGGTAGGACAAGAAAAGTCAGTGCTATAATGAGGAGGGAAGGTTGTTAGGAAAAGAGATGCTTTAGTCTTGGGGGGGGGGGGGAAGGCAAGCCCTCAAACAGATCACTAACCAGTGATCCAAACTGAAATGGGGGGAATGCAAAGTGAACTTGAGGGAGCCAAGTGGGAACAGGCAGGGACAGCTGCTGAAGGAGATGACGTCTGAGTTAACTCAGAAAAGATGAGCCAGCTTCTCAAGTAGTGGAGGAGGTGAGAGGTAAGGATTGTACAGTAGGAGAAGGAGCAACATGAAGCAGGGCATGGAGCTGTGAGGAAGCAAGAGTTCTGGCTGACTGAGCACCACTGCCCATGAGTGGGCGGCAGGATGCACTGAGGGGTGGTGGGCAGGACCTGTCAGGCCAACGTAATTGGCAGAGGTTCCTTGAGCTGCTTTCTCAAATACTGCCCATTCAAGTACTAACTTTGTGGCATCTCTCTCAGTAGTACCTGCAAAATTACTTCCAAGCCTCCCTGTTGGCCTAGGGGTTAAAGTCTTAGTGCTACTACCATAGTAGCCTGAGTTCCATCCCTGGCCAGGAGACCGGAGAGGGAGCAGACCTCTCCTGCCTCGCCCTCTGCTCCCCTCAGCAGTGTATTTCAGTCAATCTGCCTGTTCTGCTTCCCACTCTGTCTCTGGTGAATCCTCTCACACCCCCACCTCTGGCCTACAGCCTAATTCTTGTATGCATAAATAAGTAAAAATAAATCTTAATTAAAAAGAAAACTGCATCCACTAGCTGCAGGAAAGGTTGCTGTTGTAAATATATGAAAATATACAGGGTATAATAGGTGTTTGGATTTTTTTTAAAAGATTTTACTTATTTATGCATACAAGAGCTAGGGTACAGGCCAAGACACGGAGTGAGAGGATTCACCAGAGACAGAGCGGGGAACAGAACAGGCAGACTAACTGAAATACACTGCTGAGGGCAGCAGCGGGCAAGGCAGGAGAGGTCTGCTGTGCCATGTGGGTCCCCTCCCTGGCCAGGGATTGAACTCGCACTGCAGTGGCTGTGGCGTGCTCAACCCCTTGCACCACCAGGGAGGCCCCATGAATGGGTTTTTAGTTAGTATAGTTGACTCTTGAGCAACTGGACGTTTAGGAGCATAGACTCCTACACAATTGAAACTCCTTGTATAACTCTGACTCCCTGAAAATAGAACTACTAACAGCCTGTCATTGACTGGAAGCTTTACTGATAACATAAACAGTTGACTAACACACACAGTTTAAAAATACACTTAGATATCTTTTTTTTTAAGATTTATTTTATTTATTTATGCATTCAAGAGCTGGGGTACAGGCCAGAGGTTCAGGGGGTGAGAGGATTCATTAGAGACAGAGTGGGGAGCAGAACAGGCATATCTACTGAAATATAGTGCTGAGGGGAACAGCGGGTGGGACACTAGGGGTCTGCTGTGCCAAGTGAGTTAGTGCTCTGGTCAGGGATCTAACTCACGCTATAGTGGCTGGTGATAGCTTGATAGTGCTGAGACTTTACCCCTGTACCACCAGGGAGGCCCTGTTTTTTTGTTCTTATTTTCTTTAACTACTAACATGTATTTTCTTATTAACATTTTTGTATGCTATATTCTTAAAATGAACTAGAGAAAATGATATTAAAAAAATCATAAGGAAGAAAAAATACATTTACAGCACTCTGCTGGATTTACCAGTACTATAAGCTGTTGATAATAAAATCTTTGTATAAGTGGACTTACGCATTTGGAACCCATGTTGTTCAAGGGTCAATTTTATTACCCCTGGGGGCTCTGTGATACCTGTTCTCTCTTCTGAGAGATGAACAAGGTTTATAGAATGAAAATAGTTAAAACAAGGTAATTTTCTCATTGTGATTGAAAAACCTGCACTCACACCCTCCACGGCACACTCAGCCTGGGGTGGTGGGAGCTCAGCACAGATCGTTAAGCCCAGGAATTTCTGAGCATTGATCTGTGATGGGAATGGTGGGGGGGATCCAGAAACCTTCCTCTGGCCCAGGTGGGGCCTGACACAGCATGTTTCCACCCTTTCTCCCCCAGGCAGAGGCCACCATGGAGCAGTGTGCCAGCGTGGAGAGGGAGGTGGACAAGGTCCTACAGAAGTTCCTGACCTATGGGCAGCACTGTGAGCAAAGCCTGGAGGAGCTGCTGCACTACGTGGGCCAGCTGCGTGCTGAGCTGGCTAGTGCAGGTGGGTGGCCCCCCACCAGAGCCCCACGCCTGCCTTCTTGTGGGCCTCAGAGACCCTGAGACTACTCGGTGACAGAGTTCTAGAATAATGATTAGAAAGTTGGCACATGAAGCTATCGGCCTCCTCAAAGGGGGGTAATGGAAACCTCTGAGCTGTTTCAAAAAGCCCAACAGAAATCATTTACCTGAGATTAGTCATGTTTTCTTCTCAGTTTAATCTTCAGTTTTGCATTTTTTAAGATCATTTTTTAAAAAGATTTATTTATTTATGCATGCAAGAGCTGGGGTAAAAGCCAGAGGTGTAGGGGGTGAAAACATCCACCAGAGGCAGAGTGGGGAACAGAACAGATAGATTAACTGAAATACACTGCTGAGGGGAGCAGGGGGTAAGTCAGGAGAGGTCTGCTGCGCCATGTGGGTCAGCTCTCCAGCTGGTGGCAGGGATCAAACTTGTGCTGCAGTGGCTGCAGTCTGCTTCATAGTGCGTTCTTTAACACACTGTGCCACCAGAGAGGGCCCCCTATTATTATTTTTAAAGATTTATTTATGCATACAAGAACTGGGGTACAGGCCAGAGTCATGGGAGGTGAGAGAACTCACCAGAGACAAAGTGGGTTGCAGAACAGGCAGATCTACTGAAATACACTGCTGAGGGGAGCAGCAGGTGAGGTAGGAGAGGTCTGCTGCACCATGTGGGTCCCCTCCCTGGGAAGGGATCGAACTCACGCTTCTGTGCGGCGGATGTTTCATAGTGCAGTGCCCAACCTGCTGTGCTACCAGGGAGGCCCTGACTTTTTTTTTTTTTTTTTTTTTAAGATTTACTTATTTAGGGCCTCCCTGGTGGTGCAGTGGGTTAAGCAACGCACTATGAAGCAAACCGCAGCCACTGAAGCACAAGTTCCATCCCTGCTGCCAGCCAGGAAGGGGACCCACATGGAGCTGGCAGACCTCTCCTGCCTCGCCCACTGCTCCCCTCAGCAGTGTGTTTCAGTCAGTCTGCCTGTTCTGCCCCCTACTCTGTCTCTAGTGAATCTTCTCACCCACCGCGACTCTGGCCTGTACCCCATCTCTTGTATGTATAAATAAATTTTTTTTAAAAAAGATTTACTTATTTATGCATACAGAACTGGGGTACAGCCAGAGGTGTGGGGGGGGTGAGAGGAGTCAGCAGAGTCAGAGTGGGGAACGGAACAGGCAGATTGACTGAAGTACACTGCTGAGAGGAGCAGCAGCCGAAGCAGGAAAGGTCTGCTGTGCCATATGGGTCAGCTCTCTGCCAGGATAGAACTCGTGTTGCAGTGGTAAGGATAGTTTCATAGTGTTGAGACTTAACCCCTTGCGCCACCAGGGAGGCCCCCTGACTGACATTTTTGAGGCTTAGGTAAAGCTGATGATTTTGCAGAATGTCCTCAATGTGAATTTAGCTGTTGCTTTCTTTCCCATCATGTCTTGCATTTTGGACAGGAAGACTTCAGAAGTGATGCCTCTCAGTGCATCTGACAATGGTGCAAGGGGTTAAGTCTCAGCACTATGAAGCTGTCTGTAACCACTGCAGTATGAATTCAATCCCCAGCCAGGTTGCTGACCCACATGGGGCAGCACACATCTCCTGTCTTGCTTGCTGCTCCCCTCAGCAGTGTATTCCGGTAGATCTACCTGTTCTGCTCCCCACTCTGTCTCTGGTGAATCCTCTCATTGCCCACCCCCTCCCGACACCTCTGGTGTGCACCCTAGCTCTTATATGCATAAATAAATAAATCTTTAAAAAATAAACTCTTTATCCATTTTAAAAATTGGGTTGATACTAGAACCTCATTAGATAAAGATTTGCAAATACATCTACTACAAATGAATCTACTTTCATTTTCTTTTTTTTAAAGATTTATTTATTTATGCATACAAGCACTGGGGTACAGACCAGAGGTGTGGGGAGGCGAGAGGATTCACCATAGACGGAGCGGGCACAGCAGGAGAGGTCTGCTGGGCTTTGTGGGTCCCCTCCCTGGCTGGCAGCAGGGATCAAACTCGTGCTATGGTGGCTGCGGTTTGCTTCATAGTGTGTTGCTTAACCCACTGCACCACCAGGGGGGCCCCTACTTTCATTTTCTTGATAGTATCCTTTGAAGCGTAGAAGTTTTAAATGTTGAATTCCATCTTATCTGTTTTTCTATTGGTTGCTTATACTTTCATTGTCATATCTAAGAAACCATTGCCTATATCTATGACCATGAAGATTTATACATCTGTTTTTTTTCTAGAAGTTTTGTAGCTTTGACTCTCACAGTGGTGTCTTTCATCCACTTGAACTAATTTTTCTTTATAATGTAAAGTTCAAATTCATTCTGTTGCATGTGGACATTCAGTTGTCTTAGCACTATTTGGTCTTCTGTGTCCTTCTGACATGCCCGTCTTTATTATTGTTGTTATTTTCGCACTGACTTTTGGCCCAGTAGGTAAGCTATTCCCTGGAATCAGTAATTTCTGTTAGGAGTCCTGATTCTTTGGGTGGGAAATAATATTTGGAAATCACCATCTGGGTTGTATCTGGAGTGTCATTGTTTCTAGGATCTTTTGGGAGATCTATTTGTGTGTCTATCATTGATTGCAGACCATGAATTAATACTGATACCACCAATTCCAGTTCCAGATGCCAAAGTACTTCTTAGACTTCCCAGATGCACAGCTTTCTTTCTCTTTCTTCTCCAACAGTGAGAGAATTCTGATTCTCAGTATCACTCATATTTTCTTATCTGCTCAACTTCTGCTATAGTTAGAACATATTTTCAAAATTGCTCTGCCCAGAATCATTGAGAAAAACATTATGAAGTAGTGTATGTAACCTTTTTATTTTTTTAAAGAAAAGACTTACATGGAAAAGACTTACAGATCAAGGTCAAAAACTTTACAGTGAAGCAAGTTTCCCTTTTACCTCTACTCAGTTCCTGTGTGTCCTTTCCACAAAGTCATCCTTGAAATGGAAGGGCATTCTTAAGTGCCCTTCTAAAACAGTTTGTATATATAAGTGTCTGTGCGGCCTCCTTTTTTTTTTTTTTTTTTTTACACATAAAGGGTACCATAAAGTATGTATTTTCTTGCACCTTGCTTTTCCCATACACAGTCTTGTCTTGGTGCATGTTCTGTATCAGTCCCTAGGCTTCTGCCTCACCCTTGCACATGGTTGCTTAGCATTCTAAGCAGTGCTTGTACCATGCTGTAATAAATTCCCAGGTTTCCTTGTTTTTGAAGGCATTTATTAATTATGTGTGGTAGATAGTTTTGAGTTTTTTTCTTGCTGATCTCAAATGCATTTACACTCTGTGCTCTTGTTTAACAGATATTACATTGTGTTTACAGGAGACAGTGTCTTCTCAGATAGGAACTTGTTGAGTTAACAGTTGTCTGTGGGATATGTTGGCTTGATAAGTGGCATTAATTTGCATTCGTACTTTATGGTTCAAGGTCTTTGTTACACACAGTATCACACTCAAGATAGTAAGGGGCAATGGACTTTACATTAGTTATTTCTGGCAAGTTGCAGCCTCAGCTTTCTCAACTAAAGGAAGGCGTACCAACAGTCTTCTCTGTGTAGTATGGTGGTGAAGATAAATGGGCCAAAATAAAATACTTAACCCACATCATCTTCAAATCATCTTCATTTCACAGTAACCTACTAAGCCATTGCTGTCACCCATTTTACAGGTGAGAAAATAAAGACTAGGAAATGAACCAGCTTGTCCCACTTAACCAGTTCCAAGTCATGCTGTTAAAATGTGGCAAGACCTGGAACAGAAGCTGAGTCTTTTACTCCAGAGCTCAAGGCTGCTCCCCAGGATCAGGCTGGCATTTAGCATGGGAATCAAAGCAAGTTCTGTTCTCTATGCCTGATACATTGCCAGTGTTCTTCTGCAGCCCTCCAGGGGACACCTCTCTCAGCCACTCTCTCCTTGGTGATGTCTCAATGCTGCCGGAAAATCAAAGACACTGTGCAGAAACTGGCATCGGACCACAAGGACATTCACAGCAGTGTCTCCCGAGTGGGCAAAGCTATCGACAGGGTGAGTGTGTGGGCAGTGCCAGATGGAGGGCGGGGCTCCCCTGGAGCTAACGTTGTACAGGACCCCCCAGGAGAGCTGTGGGGGACATGAGCACTGAGTTACAGCACCCTGTCTCTCATCCTCTCATCCTCATCAGAACTTTGACTCTGAGATATGTGGTGTGGTGTCTGACGCGGTATGGGACTCTCGGGAGAAGCAGCAGCAGATCCTGCAGATGGCCATCGTGGAACACCTGTACCAGCAGGGCATGCTCAGCGTGGCCGAGGAGCTGTGCCAGGTAAGGGGTGCTCTGGGGAGGGGGTCTGCCCACTCTGCTTTCGACTTGATAGTTTTCTTTATTTTAGCTTCCTGGTCTCTAATTTTTTTTTAAGATTTATTTATTTATGCATACAAGAGCTGGGGTCAGGCCAGAGTTGTGGGAGGTGAGAGGATTCACCAGAGACAAAGCAGAACAGGCAGACTGGCTGAAACACACTGCTGGGTGAGGCAGGAGAGGTCTGCTGCGCCATGTGGGTGCCCTCCCTGGGCCGGAGATTGAACTTACTGCTGTGCTGCGGACGCTTCACAGTGTGGCGCTCAACCCCTGCACCACAGGGAGGCACCTAGTTCTCTAATTTTTTAAATATTGAATTAAACATGGTTTATAAAATGACTCTAAGTAAAGTTCTTTACTTCCTAGAAGTGATGGCTGGGGAGGAGGGACTAGAGGGCAAAAAGAGGAAGACAGGAAGAGAGAACAACTGAGGAGGGGTGAAGTCTCAGGAGGCAAGTGTTCAAAGTCAAAGAATCCTAGAGACTCATCCCTACTGCAGAAGGTATCTTCTTTCTTTTTGTGCATAAGCCCTTGGTGGGGAACTTGACATCTAGTTATATACTTTGCAGAATCCCAGGCCTCCATGTATGACCTTGTTACTAACTCAGTCTTCTGCTTCTTGGCTGCTGTTCCCTTCCTGGGAGCCAGTTTGTTCCCACCTTTGCATATGCTCATGAAGCTGAATATGGGGCCAGGGCCGCCCTTCCTCCTCACATCCCCAGGGCTGCTGCTTCACTGACTGGTCAGGCTGCTGGCTGTTGTTGGGCTGGGAATGGTTCCTCCTCCAGCTTCCAACTGAACAGCTCTAAGAAGCTATGATGGGCCCACCCTGGTGGCGCGGTAGGTTAAGCAACGCACTATGAAGCAAACTGCAGCCACTGCAGCACGAGTTCGATCCCTGCCGCTGGCCAGGGAGGGGACCCACATGGCTCGGCAGACCTCTCCTGCCTCGCCCGCTGCTCCCCTCAGCAGTGTGTTTCAGTCAGTCTGCCTGTTCTGCGTGGTGGATAATCTCACCACCCCCACACCTCTGGCCTGTACCCCAGTGCTTATATGCATAAATAAATAAATCTTTTAAAAAAAAATAAGAAGCTGTGACATCCTGGGGCCTGACTCAGCCTATCAACTCCTGCAGCCTACAGGGCCCTGAGCCTCCCAGCCCTGCTATTTAAGTGTATTTTAGAGAGGAAGTCAGTCCCCTTTCTATAAATAAAAGGTATCTCTAAAAATATGTACCATAAAAAGTGAAATCATTAATTTCTAGCTAGAGTTACTTATTTCTAGTCAGCCAGGGTTTGAGTTGAGACCTGCTACCTCTCCTTAAAAAGAAGGATCAGTGAGGACCTCTCTGGCGGTGCAAGGGTTAAGCACCACACTATGAAGCATCCGCAACCACTGCAGCACAAGTGCAATTCCCAGCCAGGGAAGTGACCCACATGGCACAGCAGACCTCTTCTAGCTCTCCTGCTGCTCCCCTCAGCAGTGTATTTCAGACAGTCCGCCTGCTCTGCTTCCCCTCTGTCTCTGGTGACTCCTCTCACCCCTGGCACCTCTGGCCTGTACCCAGTTCTCGTTTGCATAAATAAATATTTTTTTTAAAAAGGAAAGAAAGATCAGTGAAATGTCAGTAGCATTTGTCAGGTATTTAAAATTTACCAGCAATAAAAATAAAGCTACTTTCTTTTCATGTAGTTGGGAGGATTGAAAAGGAGTAATTTTCTCACTTGTTGCTCCATGGGGACAGCTCCTTTGGGGTATGGCTGGGTTGTGGTCTGCCTTTGGGAGACCAGCATGTAGCAGTCGGCTGAAATAGGAACAAGAAACCCCACCTACAGCCTGTGGTTGCCAAATGAGGTTTTATTATGTGCAGAAAGGAGAATTTTGGAAACAGTCCTCTAGTGATGGGATTGACCTCTTCCCACAGGAGTCCACGCTGAACGTGGACTTGGATTTCAAGCAGCCTTTCCTGGAGCTGAACAGAATCCTGGAAGCTCTGCATGAGCAAGACCTGGGGCCAGCGCTGGAGTAAGTTGGTCCCACTCTACCCCATGGAATTACTGCTGCCTTCACTGTTGAAGGCACCTCACCCAGCGTATGGTGACACACCTCCAGCTCTTGTCTTCCAGGCTCCAGCCTTGTCTCTTGTACCTCCCAGAGGCTTCTGGACTCCACCTCTCAGTTTTGTTCCTTCAGCTCCACATTAAACTCACCCTTTCTCCCCAGATGGGCCATCTCCCACAGGCAGCGTCTGCTGGAGCTCAATAGCTCCCTGGAGTTCAAGTTGCACCGACTACACTTCATCCGCCTTCTGGCAGGCGGCCCCGAGAAGCAGCTGGAGGCCCTCAGCTACGCCCGGCACTTCCAACCTTTTGCACGACTGCACCAACGGGGTAGGTACTCAGGTGCCAGCACAGGACAGCGTGAGTGGGGTAGTCGGGCTGCACAGTAGGCATGCCCCTCCCACACTGTCTCTAAGAGGAGCTCCAAACTCAGGGTTCTCAGCTGCCTCTGCCGTTCCTTCCAGCTTCATCTCAGACTTCCTCCTGCCTGACACCTGCCATGTGCTGCACCCACACTGAGCACCCTGCACCCATGCCAAGGCTGCCCTGCCTCAGCAACACACCAGCCTCTCCCACCTAGAACACCCCTTAGAAGCCAGCTAGTTTTTTTTAAAAGATTTATTTATTTATGCATACAAGAGCTGAGGTGCAGGCTAGAGTCCAGGGAGGTGAGAGGATTTACTAGACAGAGCAGGGAGCAGAACAGGCAGACTGACTGAAACACACCACGAGGGCAGCAGCGGGTGAGGCAGGAGAGGTCTGCTGTGCCATGTGGGTCCCCTCCCTGGCCAGCGGCAGGGATCGAACTCGTGCTGCAGTGGCTGTGGTTTGTTTCATAGTCTGTTGCTTAACCTACTGCACCACCAGGGAGGCCCCAGAACCCAGCTAGTTTTTTAAGACTCCCTCCTCACCTCAGACGCTCCCTCCAGAGCTCTCTTCCTTCACACTAGGATTTCCAAACCCCAGTCTTGAGTCTCACCTGCCAGATGGTCACCACTCATAACCACCCCTGCAGCTAGTGACTTTTTTAACTTCACTCACATTTCTTCACAGCTCATTTGGAAATAAGCATCATGAACACCAAGAAGTATTATCAAATTTTAGCTACATATCTTCTGAAAACTTTAACAAGAGAGATTAGCTAGTGTTGTAGAACATGGGTGCCTACCTGAGATTCATTCCTTGGGAAAGGATGGAAAGAACTGAAATACCTCCCTCCCTGGTGCCTGTCCTTGTCCTAAGCAGCCCCAAGACCCCACCTTCCTATTGGATTCTCTGGAAAAGCAGTTTTGCTCAAGGGCATTTCAGTCCTGGGGACCTGGGAGTCACTCCTACTGCCATGCAGCTGCCACAGAGTGGGGACAAGGCCCCTAAGCTTGGCCCTGTTGTCTTGCAGAGATCCAGGTGATGATGGGCAGCCTGGTGTACCTGCGGCTGGGCTTGGAGAAGTCACCCTACTGCCACCTCCTGGACAATAGCCATTGGGCAGAGATCTGTGAGACCTTTACCCGGGATGCTTGTTCCCTGCTGGGGCTTTCTGTGGAGTCGCCCCTCAGTGTCAGGTACACCCAGCTGGGGGGCTGGGGGAGGACAAATGGGAGGGTTTAGAGAGAAACGATTCATTGAGGCCCTGCCTATGTGCCAGAGATGGTGTTTGGTGCCTTCACAGACCTAAACTGGGAGTAATAAGTCATTCTTCCAAATAAAATTTCTCTCCTGTTAAGGAAACTGAGGTTAGGAAGAGTTGTGGCCTGAGGTCATCACGAGGTCAATGACAGGGTCAATTTTTAATTTTTTTTTTTAAAGATTATTTATGCACACAAGAGCTGGGGTACAAACCAGAGTCTCAGGAGGTGAGAGGAACCACCAGACAGAGTGGGGAGCAGAACAGGCAGACTAACTGAAACACACTGCTGAGGGGAGCAGTGGGCCAGGCAGGAGAGGTCTGCTGAGCCATGTGGGTCCCCTCCCTGGCCGGCAGCAGGGATCAAACTTGTGCTGCAGTGGCTGTGGTTTGCTTCATAGTGCATTGCTTAACCCACTGCGCCACCAGGGAGGCCCTTGTAATGTTTCTTGAATGAGGTCCCTGCCTTCCCTGTACTTTACCCCTGGATTATCACTGGCAACCTTGCCTTCTCTCCACCTCATCTCCAGGACCACTGCACGGCAGGGAGATGGGTGAGAGGCTGAGTAAATGGCCTCAAGAACTTTCACTTGGAAGGTTCTGTTCCAAGGGGTCATTGTGTTACCCTCATTTTATAAATGAGCAGAAGTGAATGACTTTGTCTAGGGTCTCACCCGAACAGAGCCACACGCACCACAGTGCACAACATCCCAGTACATTTTATTTAGACCGATTGTGGAATCTCCTGCCTTATCCCAGAGTGCCGGATCCCACCCTCCAATGTTACCATGGATGCTGTTTCAGTGGGGCAATGTTCCCAGCATGGCAGGCCCCAGCGCACCGACCTAGCACTGACCTACACGGGGAGGGGGGGGCCTGAATTCCTGATTTCTTTTTTTTTTTTTAAGACTTATTTATTTATGCATACAAGAGCTGGGGTACAGGCCAGAGTCCAGGGAGGTGATTCACCAGATAGAGTGGGGAGCAGAACAGGCAGATCTACTGAAACACACTGCTGAGGGGAGCAATGGGTGAGGCAGGAGAGGTCTGCTGCACCATGTGGGTTCCCTACCTGTCCGGAGGCAGGGATTGAACTCGTACTGCAGTGGCTACGGTTTGCTTCATAGTTTGTTGCTTAACCCAATGCACCAACAGGGAGGCCCCCTGAATTCTCCAATTTCTAATTGCTGTAACTGATAACCAGATAGAGAGCTGCATGACAGCAGAGTGGGCTAGACAGGTAAGCCAGGGTTGCTTCAAATGGATCACTGTCTCCAGTGGTTTAGATAAGCAGGTATCTGCCCTCTGGATCTTCCTTTTGTCTTTCCTGTGGGTTCTCAAGTTTGGGTGCCTTGGAGTTGGAAATACATAACTACATGTAGCACTTGAAATTCTTTTCAAGGTTTGATTTGAACCCTATACCACTTCAGAACCCAGTCCTGAGTCACAAGACTCAGAATGTTGGTCCTTTTGTCTGGACCGCTCTAGCCCTGCTCTTTGCTCTGCTGCAGCTTTGCCTCTGGCTGTGTGGCACTGCCCGTGCTGATGAACATCAAAGCAGTGATCGAGCAGAGGCAGTGCACGGGGGTGTGGAGTCATAAGGATGAATTGCCGGTGAGCCTCAGCTGGGGCAGGGGTGGGCAGAAGGCACTGGGGAGGATGGCAGGGGCAGGAATATGATTCACCCCCCTCTCGGCCTCCCCAGATTGAGATAGAACTCGGCATGAAGTGCTGGTACCACTCAGTCTTTGCGTGCCCCATCCTCCGCCAGCAGACGTCTGATTCCAACCCTCCCATCAAGCTCATCTGTGGCCATGTAATTTCAAGAGATGCACTTAACAAGCTCATTAACGGAGGAAAGTAAGTTCCCCATACTTGGCTCCATCCTGGCCTGGCCATCCTGCTGGTCCAGCCCTGATACCTGATTTCTCTGCCCCCTTCTCCCCCCCTTGCAGGCTGAAGTGTCCCTACTGCCCTATGGAGCAGAACCCAGCAGATGGCAAACGCCTCATATTCTGATTCCGGCCTGGAAGGATCTTGGTTGTGAGGGGTTTTCACCTGTGATCCTGGGCTATCTCAGTGAGGATGGCTGGTTTCAGTGGACTGTAGTTCCTTTCAGAGCAGATGACTTGAGGAGTGCCACCATGGCCAGAAGCCCAGGAAGAGATGAGCCAACCTGCCCTGGGCAGCTGGCTCCCTGGCTTTAAGAAGCTGGCTTCTCTACTCCTGCTGTCTGTTTGTATTTACTGTTATAAGTATCGACCAACACAGAAGCAAGGACTTGGCCACCAGCAGGAGATGTCTTCCCATCCCTGCCTCAGCCAGGTCTCACTGCCATGCCAGCATCGTGTCCGCCTCTGCTGTACGGCCTTACCTCTGTACGTATCTGTTCCCTACTGTAAATAGTCTAGGTTAGACTTGAATGCCACTGTTTTATAACTTGGAGCAAATATATTCACCTGCCTTTAGCTTCACTGGCAAAGACTCTGTTGTGCCCACTGCACACAGGCATGGCCTGGCTGCTGCTGCTGGTGAGGACAGAACAGCCATGGTGCCCAGTCAGAAAGAACCCAATCTGCATCTGATGGGGAGAAAATCCTGTAAGATGTTGGGCCCTGTGCAAGGTGCTTTTACACATTCATAAATATAGCTCCATTACCTCTTCATCTGAAATCAGTACAGGGGGTTGAGGAAGATGAAAAGACTTGCACAGCCAGGAATCAGGCTTGTAAAGGATAGAGCTCGGTGTTCAAACCAGATCTGACCTTTAAGCCCAAGCTCTGACCTGTTTTCTCCAGGGTGCCTAAGCTTGGCTGCTGTGTGCTGAGTCTTTGGGCAGGGTCAGAAAACCTGGAAGGCACCTTAAAATGTCTGAAAGGACTGGGCTATCAGGGCCTGTAATGCCATGCAGGAGAGATGGGCTGGGGTTCTGTGCCTAGCTTCATGTTCCTATTTAAAATGTACTGTGTGGGCTGGTAAATTGTCTCCGTATGCTTTCCAGTGGCATCTATGGCTCCCAGGGAAAGAAATGATGAATGGGGGTGTCCCAACATAGGGGCTGCACGCTTCTGTGCAGTAGAATCTGGGTTTTGCCGCCTTATCCTGCAGTGCCACTGACTCTGGAAGTGGGAGTCAAAAGCTTGGGCAGCCAAGAGTCCATTCCTGGTTCTAACACTGCCCTGAGTGGCCCAGCATAGCAGTGAATGCTTGTAAAGTCCTTGGGGTTCTCTGATAAGAAAGGCTGCTTCCCCTCTTTCTTGCCCACCATCTCCTCAGCCCTACCACCAGCTGTTGCTTAAGAAAACACCCACAGACTCACCACATTTTAGTCTTAGCATTTACTTCCCCCACACCACATTGTTGGAACTGTCTTCACTGAAGCTCAGGGGAAACAGCCCTGAAGAATATGTTGGCTTTTCCTTCATGAAATAGCTGCCTGGAAAGAATATGTGCCTCTGTGGATGGGGGAGATGCTGCAAGTGTGGGCAGCAGGACAGCAGGCTGGAGCAGGCACCCAGGTTGCTCTCCAAGTCCTTCACATGGGTGGGGGCAGAGCCTGCACCTCCTCTAGGCATTCATCATAAGCCTCCTGGTACTCCTCATGGGGCTTGACCATTATCACGCAGGTGGGACGTTTGGAGCCTGCTGCTGCCCCCAGGTCCTGCAGAGAAGGGCAAAGAAGACTGGAAAAGCACTGCACAACATATGCCAGGGAGTTCCAGACCCTTAACCCTACTACAACCTACAAATAGGTGCTATTCAGTCATTCCATTTCAAAACATTTCAAACTGGTTGTCATTTAAATGCAGCAAACTTTCAAGGCACGGACCAGCAATACTGGACCTACATTCCCAAGTGGCAGCTGTATGAGGTCTCTAGTCTAGGGGGGCTGCCCCCTTGAACAGGGCTTGTGCTCTCCTGTCCCTGCCACACTGCTATATATACCCTGTGATCCAGACTTGGCCCCTGATAAAGAGATAAAAAAAGGACAGCTATAGGCCCCTAAGGCCCCCTCCAAGCACCACATCCATCCACCAGGACTAACACGGGTACAGCATCAGAGCTGACAAAGTATATCCACATCCTCATTCTCAGAGGAATGGATTCCCAGTTTACAAAAAGGAAACCAAAGTGCATAAAGGTCTTGCATCCAAAGTGCATCTGAAGTCTGGGCAGGAAGCAGTGGAGCCAGGCCTGTCTCAGCTCTAAAGCTCGTGCTCCATTCTTCCATGGCCTGCTGCTGCAGACCAGGGCCCGGAACCCCTCCAGTGATGACCAAGATTAGGGACCCCTGTGTTCTTACCGTCTTAGAAGGGATATAGACGTAGGGCAAATTACGGTCCTCACACATGACTGGGAGATGGCAGTATACCTCCACCGGCAATGTGTCTCCTGCCAAAACCATGATCCTGAAATAGAAGAACCCACTATGGTTTCTAGTTTTCTCAGTCCCCCTTTTTAGTTAAGTATGTCTCTGGGCTGGGTCTAGGGGGGTTAGAGATGGATAAGATGGCCCCCTGCTATCAAGAAGCCCAACTGTTAATGTGGGTCTCCTAACCTCTGAAAGTGCACACAAATTTGTGTTTGGTGACTACATTCCTCTGAGAAGGTGATCTCTGTTTCTTGGTGTTAAGTAAATGCCACCAGGTGTGACAAGTGGTATCATTCTGAGACAGATGTAGTAGAGGGATGCCAAGCAGTAAGCTAAGTTTTTGGAGAATCAGGAGGTGACACTTGACTAGAAAACTGAGTGGTGACTAATGTCTGTGGAGGGGCTGGGGGCAAGGAAAGCAATTAAGGCTGAGATAATCAGAAAGGCAGTAGACACGTAGGCTGGCCAGTTGGGAGTATGGAGTGGTTTTGGAATACAGAATGGGGCCTAAGGAAAACAATAAGGCTAGAGAGGGATGATACCCCAGGGCCTTGAGTGTCAGACTAAGAAGCAGGGCTCAGTGGCAGAAGGGACAGGGTACCAATGAAGACCTAACAGAGACTCCTTAGTTAGGGGTCCTAACTAGCAGGGTGTCAAAGGGAAGGGTCTCAAGAGCTCCAAAGACACAGTAGGCAGTCTGTTGTGGAAGTGACAACTACTGTGTGTGACAGGCAAACACAAGAGCTCTAAGTTCAAAGTACTGGTTCCACTTTCTCCTTGTTTTCCTTTTGCTTCCTGGGCTCTTCTTTAAAGGCTGTCCTTTGGATAGCCTTTACATGCTGGTGTTCCCCATAGTCCTTGATGGCCTTCTCTGTACCTTCTCCCTGATCGACCCAATCTACTGCCATGGTGTCAAGTGTCATCTGTATGCCAACAACTCCCACACCTATTCTCTCCAGCTTTGGCCCTCTTTCCCAAGCTCCAAACGCATATAGCCATCTGCCCATTAGCAGTACTCCTGAGGAGAGGGGGCACCTCAAAAATTTGCCTGAAATCAAACTTGGGATCTTCTCACACAAATTGACCCCACCCACTGTTTACTCAGTGAGTAGACTCTCTAATCTATTCAGCTGAATCCATACTCTTCACACTCCATGTCCAAAAAAAGTCTGCATTCACTTAATTTTTCTAAAAGATTTATTTATTTATGCATACAAGAACTGGGGTACAGGCCAGAGGTGTGAGGGGTGAGAGGATTCACCAGAGACAGAGTAGGGAACAGAATAGCAGATCTTCCTGAAATGCTGCTGAGGGGAGCAGTGAGAGAGACAGGAGAGGTCTGCTGTGCCATGTGGGTCACCTCCCTGGTGGTGGCAGGGATCAAACTGTGCTGCAGTGGCTGCATTTTGCTTCACAGTGCTTAACCCATTGCGCCACCAGCAAGGCCCCCAGATGCATCCACTTTAATTCCACTTCTGCCATTGTTGACTTAGTCAAAAATGCCCTTGCCTCTTCTAGACTACAGATGCTCCCGACTTAGTCAAAAATGCCCTTGCCTCTTCTAGACTACAGATGCTCCCATCTTACCTTCCCTAAATCTACCTGTGTGCCTTGAATACTTTCTTAAACTGCCAGGAGAACCTTATTCCCTGACTTTACCCCTCAATGGCCTTTCGAAGCTCTGAGTATAAAAACTAAACTTAGCATGGCTGACAAAGTCCCATGAGAAAGTATCATCTAGCCCACTCCACCAAACTAATCCTGATTATCTTCAGATCTCAGCTACCAGCAAGTAGGTGAGACTCCTCACTGATCATCAAATCCCTCCAGCAATATTATCTCTTAGCACACACAGTGTACCAGTCACTTCTGCAGAGAAAGCAGTGAGAGTCTTCAACCTGTTCTCAAAGAGCTTGCTGTCTGGCCTGAATGGGAGATAAAGGGGATGATACAAATACACTTCAGATTCTGATAAACCCTAGAAATGAAAGATGCAGGGTAATGAGCTTCTCACTTCACTCTTCTTATCAATCACAACTCATGTGTGTGATTGTTTGATTAATGCCATTGTCTCCCCACAGTACAGGGTCTGAAAAGGAATAAACACCTATAAGCAGTCGCTGAGTGAATGCAGCTGGGAGCCAGCTTAATATTCGCATCCCCTTGGAATTCTCTTTCCCGTGGTGTCCCTTTGAGCTCGTGTAAGTCATGGGCCGTTATCTATTCTGAAGGGAATTCATCGACCACTTGATCAACTATATATATTAATCGAAGCACTTGTACCGACTTAGTAGTAGGGATACCTTCGTTACTGTTGAGAAATGCAAAATCCGGCCGAGGGGATTCTTACCCTTTCTCGCCTTTGTTGATAAATTTCTGAACTTCCTTCACCCCGCGCCGAATCTGCTTCTGCTTCACAGCTGCAACGACATTAGATTCAGGCTGGGGGCCTTGGCCCGCCACCCGCGCGCCCACCCAGCCAGCTAGGCGCCCTCCGCACCTTTCTTGATGCACTTATAGAGCTTCCGCGTGAGGCGGCGAGAAGCCAGGGGCTGTGCGATAGGATTCAGATTCACTAGCAGCTCGTGGTAAGAGCGCTCCCCGCCGCACGCCTCCGCCTGAGCCTCCGGCCCGTCGGGATCGGCCTTTATTTTGGTCATCGCAGCGGCCGCGACAACCGAACCTCCGGGCAGCGGATCCACGCGGGCAGAGCTTCGAAGTCACTTCCGGGTCGCGCGGCTCTAAGGCAACTGCACCACCAATTAGGAAACGAGGATTCCGACTCAGCTCTTTGGAGGAGCGGCGTCTCGGGCGTGGGGGCGGGGCCTCACCTCTGAGTCGGGGCGGAGCAGGTTAGGGGCGGGGTTCGAGGCGCCCAGACACGACACAGGGAATCGGAGGCGAGGGGCGGAGCTCTTGGGCGGGGCCTGGGGAAGGCGGGAGGGGCGACGGCACCGGTTTGGGCTGGTTGAAGATTTGGACGTCACTACCAAGAACGAGAGGAGGAGACGGTCCCTGTGGGACGTGACCACGGCTTGCGGACCAGAGGCTCCCTAATTGGCAGGGTCTATGACCCGAGAAGACTCGCAAGTCGGCTTCGTGTGATTCAGACCACACTAGAAGCCGACCCCTTAGATGGGCAGTGAGGAGCCTTGGGGTCCGGGTTCTGAGCTGGTCCTCGGTGGTGTTCCCTAGGTGCCAAAGTTAAAGTAACACCTGACACTGCTGAAGTTCTCTTACGTTCTAGCATCATTGTTTTCTCTTTCTTGGCTAGGGATGACCAGCACCTCCGTCTGAACTGCTTTTTCCCAGGTATCCTCACTCCCTGCAGAGATCCGATCAGATGTCACCCACGACAGAGTTTCCCCTGACCGCCTTACTTAAAATCGCGGTCCCTCCGATCTTCCACCAGCGTCCCCTAACTCTTTCTTTCTTTTTTTTTTCCCCTTGTAATTCTACCTCCTGGTCTTTATATACACGGAAACATCTCGGAGACAACTAGCTGGGAATGAACGGAAAGGACTGAGTGCAGTAGTGGACATATGCTGGTTGGAGAAAGTTTGAGGGAGTGCCCAGTTGCCTATCATGAGCAGAATATTAGGAGGCTGAGACTGGGGGGAGGCGAGTAGACTCAGACAAGAGTGGATCTTGAATCTCTTACCCTGTGTTGTAACACTGGATGGATATTATTAAATAATTATTACAAATTAATTGCCTTTGATTATGCAGTGATAGATTCATCTGCTTTCTTGTGGTTGTGGAGCAGGCCAATCAGTGGAAGTTGTTGGGGTTTATAGAGTGAAAAGCTCAGTCTCTTCCTTGCCTAGCAGGTAAGGATAGGAAATTTTATTTTTATTTGTTTTATATTTTAAAAGGACAGGTTTATTAGGTAAAGGAGAAAGAAAGAGAGGCACCTGGATAGTTACAGACAGGCAGGAGAGATGCCAAGAAAGGAAAGTTTTAAACAGACTAGGGGAGCTAAGGGTTGTCATGGAAACCTGGCCCAGAGACCTTGGGCAGATAAGGAAACCAAAAGATTGTTAATGAAACAGTGCCATTAAGCTCACCTCTGTCCATTAAAGACTGATGTAAATTTCAAAGGAATGCAGAAACCTAATTGTGGCCTTGACAATTTAGTAGGTACCAGGTACCACTGACCTGTGTCTTAAATCTTAGAGATAGCCTACAAACTCAGGGTATAAGAAAGAGCCAAACATGGACTCTCCCTGGTGGTGCTGGGGTTAAAGACAGAGCTAACAAATTATCTCCACTGTGACATGCGTTCAATCCCTGGCCAGGGAGCTGACCCACATGGCACAGCAGACCTCTCCTGTCTCACCCTCTACTCCTCTCAGCAGTGTATTTCAGTCAGTTCGCCTGTCCTGCTCCCCACGCTGCCTCTGGTGAATCCTCTCACCACCTGCATCCCAGTTCTTGTATGCATAAATAAAAAAATCTTTGAAAATAAAGAGCCAAACTTTTCTTTGAATGTCCACATTAATGCTTTCTCCTCTCGCCTCTCTCCACAGTAATTCAATAAATCTGCCTTTCCTACTTCCATACTGTCTGGTGAATGCATTCACTCATTGCCTACCCCAACCCGTGCAGTGACCCTGGCCTTCCTTCAAAGCCATCGATCTCCCTCTCATGGCATAACTTTAAAAGTCTGAGGGAAGGAGGAAGTTAGCATTTGTGTTCCAAGCACATTCCAGGTAATAACCAGTGCTCACAAAGAATACATTTGTTATTCATAATTTAATGAGGCTTACAAAGTAAATAACTTCATCGAGCACACACAAAGCTGGATTTGAACCCAGGTCCCTTCTTTCCAGGCCTACATGCTGCTCCTACCCTGTGATTTGGTGGTGAACTTAATTTAGTCTATCAGTGTGAAATGTAACTCAATAATGAAAGTGTAGGAAACTGGCCAGGTCATGAGTGTCAGTTTTTTTGAGCCATAAGACAATGAAGTGCCAAGATGGCCTCTGAGACTTCACTGATTTTCTTAGAAGGGTGACTCAGACTACTTGAAGCAGTGGCGTATGGGAGAGAACTTAATGGCTAATGGGCAGCAGACCCAGGATCTTTGTGACAAATGACTTCGGGCAAGTAACAAATGTAACTTTTCTGGGCTTCAGTGCCCTTCCTGTAAAACTGAAGCAGGGCTCTCTGGGTACTATATAGCCAACAACAAGCCCAATAAAGGACAGGTCGCTGTGAGTTCTTCACCCATGTGCACAATTACAAGACCACTCAGGTTCAGGGAACTTAGCAAACAGGGGAAACAGTTACTGAGGCCACAAGTGGCCAGCTATCTCCCCCAGATAGTAATTTTAGGTTTTCAGGTCTAGTCTCCCACCTAGGAATGGATCCCAGGCTGCAGTGGCAGTGCTGAGTCCCAGCCACTAGGCCCCACCATATGAGACACTTGGTGTCTCGTGAAGGAGCAGCAGGAATTTCAGTGATGCTCAGGCAAGCAAGTAAAAAGAGGCAGATTTGCTGAGAGAAAGAAAAAGTTTAATAAAGAGAAAAGGAAGAGTAATAAAGTGGGACTTCCAGGCCAATGGAACCAGGCCAGGGAGAGGCAAGGGAACCAAGTGGAGTCATACCTCAGAGAATATACACCTTCTTTTTTTTTTTTTAAAGATTTATTTATGCATACAAGCACTGGGGTACAGGCCAGAGGTGTAGGGGGGTGAGAGGATTCACCACAGAGAGCGGGGAGC
>JAGFMF010011777.1:1964467-1974537 GCA_019455555.1 Galemys pyrenaicus
TTGATCTGCCTGTTCTGCTCCCCGCTCTCTGTGGTGAATCCTCTTACCCCCCCACACCTCTGGCCTGTACCCCAGTGCTTGTATGCATAAATAAATAAAATCTTTAAAAAAAAAAAAAAGAAAGAGGAAAGTTCCAGAATCCTGGTTCCACCCTAAGTGGGTAGAGCTGAGCAGGGATAAGAAGATTCTGCAGAGAGGAGATAGGAGGACAGAAGACAGGAGAGGACAGAAGGAAGCAGGATGGAGAGCACCAAGAAGACCTAGAGGAGGCACGTGGAGCAGAGGGACATGTGAAGAAACTGTGCTTGCTTTTTGGTCTTGGACTGGTTGGGACAGATGTGGGTGAGAGACCCGTGGGGAGGTTAACAATGGCAGCTGTCATCTTGATTTTGATTTTGCTCTTTTCCTCCCAGATCTGTCTGACTCTTTCTGACCCTTTTCTATGGGTGTCCACTGAAAGTTCCTTTAGACGTGTGGCCCGCCTTGGGGCCTTGCTTTGGGCCAATCCTATTTGGCTGGACTTTTCCCTCAAGGAGATGGGTAACTTTGGATGCTTAACTTAGTAACTATATTCTTTGTCCTCTCTGTATTGTTCCCCAATTATATCAAAGTTCCTTCCCATTAAAGACGTTATATGTTAGTCTTGATGTGGCGGATGGCAGAACCCATTCAGAGAGGGCAGGTTTGGGGGTTCTGGGGTGACCCTCTCCTTACCCTATAACAGTAACAAGGCCCCTGGCAACAAAATGAGAAAGCTATCGCTAGATGAACTAAGGGCACCTCTTATCAAAATATTGAGATTTTCAGAAATTGAATTACAGGTCACGTGTCATACAATTTGCCCCTTTCAAGTGTACGATTCAATAGTTTTAGTATTTTCATCAAGTTGTGCAGCCAGCACTACAATGGGAGACATTTTCATCACTTCAAGGAGTCCCTGCTCTTCAGCTGTCACTCTCTGACCCCTTCATTCTCCCCTGCCCCAAACAGTCCCTTCGGGTTTTTCTGTCTCTGTTTGGAGCATATAAATGGAATTGGTGTCAGATTTTGGAGTCAGTGGGTTTGGAGAGCGGGGTTCTTGGGGTCACTCTGGGAAAGGTTTCACCAGAGCTCTCTTTCAGCTACATGCAGCGAGTTTCCCATGACACTGGTGTGGGCTGTTTGTTCAGCCCCTGAACCACGGCAGGTTCTTGTCCCACAAAGCCGTAAAAAGAAATTCACAGACTCTTTTTAGATAAGTAAGCAGAGAAAAGCAAATTTTATTTAAGAGAGTAAAAAGTTTATTTAGAAGAAAAAGAACAAAAGAACAAAGCCAAGGCAGCAATGGGAGACATTTTCATCACTTCAAAGAGTCCCTACTCACAGTTGTCACTCTCTGACCCCCTAGGGGAGGCAAAAGACACTGCTATGGGCCTGTGTCTAGGGGATATTAAAACCTCTTTTTTCTCTACACTAAAATCCAATCAATCACTCTATTTTGTGATTGGCTCTTTCCCTACCTGCACTATCCCTGAAGGTGCCTACTTAACTCTAACTTGCACTGGGACCTACTCTCACTCACCACAGGTGTGAGAGCTTTACACCCCGGTTCTTGTATGCATAAATAAATAAAACCAAATCTTAAAAAACCAAAAAAAAAAAAAAAAAGAAAAGAAAAGAAAGTGAGAACTTAGAGAAGTCTGTTTGGTGCTTCAGAAAGAAGAGCTTCTCCAAAGTCAGGATTGTGGCTTTGGAATATAAATTTATTATTTATTTTTGTGCATAAGTTAAGATTATTACTATTTTGGGGCTTTCCTGGTGGTGCAGTGGGTTAAGCACCGCACTGTGAAGCAAAACGCAGCCCTTGCAGCAGGAGTTCGATCCCTGCCACCCGCCACATGGCGCAGCAGACCTCTGCTGCCTCGCCGGCTGTTCCCCTTGTTACAGGGCATCCCTAATATAAAATGGGTTTCCCTCACTGGGTCCTCACCCACACACTCAGAAAACTTTTATAATAAGCCCCAAATGCAGGCACATGCAACAAAAGTTATTAAAGGGTTTTATTTTACAAAAGAAGGTGTACAAAGTAGAAATAACACTAAGGGAAGAGAGGGATACAAATCCGTAAATATCCTACCAGATCTTCCGAGCTGGAATGCAATGGCGCGTTGAGAGCTGGCTCCGAGTCAAATGAGATGGCTCCAAAGGAAGAGAGCACCCAAGGCTCACCTCTCTGGTTTTATAGCCAGCCTGGCTGCTTAACTCCACCCTCAGGTCCACTCTTCGATCATCATGTTATTGGATTTGTGGTTCTGGAACACTGGTGGTCTGGAGTGGGGGTTGGAGTCCATAAACCTATCTGTGTAATCCATTCAGGACTACCTTTCCCGCTAACACCCTCAGCAAAATGCGTTTCAGTCGATTTGCCTGTTCTGCTGCCCACTCTGTCTCTGGTGACTCCTCTCATCCCCCACACCTCTGGCCTGTACCCCAGTTCTTGTATGCATAAATAAATCTTTAAAAATAATAATAGGGGGCCCTCCCTGGTGGCACAGTGGGTTAAGCAACACACTATGAAGCAAACCACAGCCACTGCAGCACAAGTTCAATCCCTGCTGCCGGCCAGGGTGGGGACCCACATGGTGCAGGCAGACCTCTCCTGCCTGGCCCGCTGCTCCCCACAGCAGTGTGTTTAAGTCCATCTGCCTGTTCTGCCCCTTTCTCTGTCCTCTGACCTGTACCCCAGTGCTTGTTTACATAAATAAATAAATAAATCTTTTAAAAATAATTTTAAAATTATTCCCTGGGCTTCCCTGGTGGCGCAGCGGGTTGAATGCCACACTGTGAAGCATCCGCAGCACAGCAATGCGAGTTCGATTTCCGGCCAGGAAGGGGACCCACATGGCACAGCAGACCTCTCCTGCCTCACCCACTGCTCCCCTCAGCAGTGTATTTCAGTTCATCTGCCTGTTCTGCTCCCCACTGTCTCTGGCGAATCCTCTTACCCCCCCACATCTCATCTATATCCCACTCTTGTATGCATTAATAAATAAATCTTTAAAAAAATTTAATAATAATAAACCATTGGGAAACTGAAGCCATGCCAGGACATTTTGTGTTCCTCTGGCTGGGGGTTTGTGTGGAGATAGTTGTGGGCTGTGCGCTACTTGGTGTTGGGATGGTTTGGTCACGGAATCTGTCACCGAATCCCCAATTGCAGGCTGTGGCAGGCCCTACCCTGGGCCACTAAAACTTCCTGAAAGCCAGTGCTTTTCCCAGGTGGGAAATTTTCCCTGCCTTTGAAGACTCCCATTTTTCTCTGCTATCTTGGTAAAAGTTGTAGGGTTATGTGTATGTAAAACCTTCCCCCTCTCCCAGGTACCATGCTGCCTCCCACTATTTAACAGAGTTCTTGAGCAAGTGCTTGATGGCTGCATTTTCTGTTTTTATGCCCAAAAAGATCTATTTCTTTTTCCTGGGTGTTCCGGAATGGATATTGATCCTGCCTGTCTTCATGCCATGGTACTGGTTCCTTGCCTTAAATAGCTGATCCCCAAGCAGCAGCATCCTGGGACTCTAGCTGCAAACTGTAGCTGAGGTCAGGGCAAAGGGTGACAGTGCAGGCACCCAGTGGCTACAACTCTGTGCGCCCGGAGTGTTTGCTGCCAGCAGTCTGCAGAGTTTGCACATTGTCAGGAGTAGCAGGAACACAAGGAGGGCTGAGTCTCCATATCCCATATTGGACTTTCCATTCATTCCCCAAAATGTGGTGAGCATACCGTATGTGCCAAACACTGAGCTAGACATTGGAGGACGCAATAATGAACTAGAGAAAGTCCTTGCCTCCCCAGAATTTCCATATGAAATCTGGTGCTGCAGTCCCTAACAGAGAAGCCTCAGGAGCTCTGTAGAAATGGAACTTAGAAGGGATCTGAGAAAAATCCTACTGAGAATTGTGGAAGGGGAGGTTGCTGACTGTGCCTGGGAGGAGGGGACTGAAGATGCCCAGGTGGCAGCGCTCAGTGGGGACTGCCCTGCTTGCTCATTGTTGGGGCCTTGCCATGCTGCCAAACAGAAAGATAGGAGATTATCTGTGGATTCTGATATCCAGAAGGAGGCAGTGTTCTGAAAACATTTGAACAAATGAATTTTATGGAGCTTTGTTTATATCTTGAGGTTCCTGCGGAGAGCTGCGAGTTTAAATTGGAGGTAACCTGGTTAGCTTTGTGAATTTTGAAGAACATTCTGGCTACTATGGGAAGAGAGAGAGTGGGCAGTATACCTGGGTAAGAGGGAGAAAGATGAGGCCAGAGAGACACCTGCTGCAAAGGCCCAGGTGACCCATGGGAGGGGTTTGAGGTGGTAGATCAGTGGCTAGACATCTGTGAGTTAAGGTGAATAATGTGTGTGTGTGGCGGGGTGACAGGACTTTGAGACTGATATGGGGGTGGGCAAGAGGGCAGGTAGGTAGATAGATTTTCTAAAATGGGCCCCAAAAGATGCCCTGCCCTAACCCCAGGACCTGTGAGTGTGATGCGAGATTATGCTGTATTGTTATTTGGCACAGTTGACAGTGTTGGATTATCCAGGCTGATCCAACAGAATCACATGAATTCTTAAAGTGGTGTGTTTCCTACAGCTCATGGTAGAAGGGGAATCATATTTGAACTTGGCTGTGAAGGTGGAGGGGTCCAAGGGGTGCAAGAAAGGGCCTTGTACTTTTGCCAGCACGTTGCTGAGAGACCCAAGCCGACAGGACACCGGTTCCCAGTACACCAACCACAAGGAACCATCCTCCCAATGACAGGAATGAGCTTTGAAGATGGGATCACAGTAGGTGGAAACTTTGATTTTAGCTAGATAATGTGCTGGGCACGGAACACCATCCTGGACTTCTGAATTGCAGACATGTGAAAGAACAGATAGTTATGGTTTTAAGGCACTAAGTGGTCATATGTTCCAATAGCAATAGGAAACCAATACACTGGATCTCTGCATTGAAAACAAAGGTGGAGGGACAGATTAGGACAGGTTGCCAGAGGAAAGCAGTCCAAGAGGACTTGGAGTGGACACTAATCAGCCCTGCCGTATCAGACTGTTGGAGGCTCCAGTCATAGAAATTAAGTGCTAGATAAACACTGACTCCAGCTGGAAGTGTGGGAGACCTAGGTCTTAAATGCTGGGAGAGATGTAGGAGTTACTACAGAAGGGTCTCTATTTCACTGCCCTACCTTTTGCAGGATCTCTGATTCCATGAGGTGTGATAGGATGGAGAAAGCAGGTAAAATGTCACTCTACAAGTTCCACTGCATCCTCTGGAGCTTGGGTCTGTCAAAGTGGGAGGTCCCAGCCTTCTATGTTAGCAGCTCTATCTCCCATCTCTTGCCTGCATGCCAGGAGCAGCTCGGGATTACAGGAGTCACCTGTAGTGAGCTGTGGTGTAGTGCCAGAAAGGGGCACAAGAGCAAGTTCTCGATGATGGCAGACAGGTCAAGCAAAAGTCCTGGAGCCCTCAGTGGCTTTTTTAGGCTTTTATTATCAGAGGCAAGCAGGTACCTGGTAGGCAGGGGTGCCGGAGGACTAGGAGACTCGTAGGCCTACAAGTCTCCTAGCCCCCGGCACATCTCACTCTCTTGGCTGCTTTGCTGCTGCTCTTTCTCCTGTTCTGCTGGCATCCTCGTGACACCACCCTTATATGCCTGTGTCTAAACCCAGGTGCACCCACTTGCACATGCCCACTCAGGCATGCGTGCAAAACTGCAGGTAGCCATCGTTACACCAATGGTGGGAGGGCAGAAAAGCCTGACACTTTTCCATTTACCCTAAAATCCACCCCTCAGGGTTTCCCGCCATTCAAAATATACATAAGTTTCCCTGGGCGTATATCAACATTGCAGCCATGACCCACAAAAGTAAACAACACAATTTAACAATGAAACAAGATCAACAGAATACAAATAAACCTAGGCAGGGCCCCAACCTAGGGGCAAAAGACAAGATTATTGGCACCAGCAGATGATCCACCATATCTGCTGCCGAAAGCACGGATCATTCGAGGTGGGAACCACTCACAGCATCTGCCATCTCACGCCAGGAGCCGTCAGGCTTCCTGGTCTTCTCTGGCTGTGGTCTCAGCCACAAGTCACACACCGCACCCACCCCCGGATGCTCTCACTCTTGGGATTGCGATACTAAACTCTTTGGGGGTAATCGCCCATTCCCAAAGGGAACTCTCTGCTGTCACTCCAACACTCAGCTTTCATAGCCTCCAATGTGACACTTGGCCCCTGCACTGAGGCCAATCCTATGCACATGCACACGGGTCGGGGATCCGTGGATGCAAACTCCACATGTGGCCTCTCTTGGGTCCCCTTTTTCGTCTGTGGGCTCCATGTTCCCTGCCCGTCCCCCAAGGACGGTTCCTCAGCTCCTCACCCTCACTCAACAACATAGAGGGCATCACCCATAGGTGATTTTAGGAGACTCATTGGCCTTTTTTAACAGACTTAAGCTGCTCACCAGCCACTCAGGTCTTCCCAATCCTATCACCAGTTTTTGCCTTCTCTAGTTGGCTTTTTGATACCTCTTCTCTGCCTGGCTGCAAAGAACTTGGAGAAGGCTTCCTCCCTTAGCCACTTTTGGGCTCTTCTCATGCCTGCTCCTTCCTGCTCTGGCCATTGCCTCTCTGGGCCGTGGCCTGGGAATGTCAGGCTGCTTTTGGCCACCAAGGCCCACCGGCCATGCCTTGATTCTCATCTCCTGGGGTTTACAAACAATACCATCCACCCCCCAGGGGCCCATAAACATAACATTAACCTGCCAAAGTTCCCCAGACTTCTGGTGGGATTATCAGTCCATCAGTCCATTCCTTGAATCAGCAGTGGCAAGCTCCAAATTATAGTCCTCATCTCCAAGTCTACTGCCTCAGGGGTCATGGGCTGGCTTGTGGGTGTCTTCTCCTCCACCCGAGATCTTGTCCTGCAGCTCCTGGACCTTGTCCGCCTCCTGTGCTCCTGCAGCATCTTTGGTTCTTCCCTTAGCTCCTGGATTTTCACCCTTGTGCTGCCATGATGCCTCCAGCGTTGTCACATGCTCATGGTCTGCCACCTCTCAGCCTCTCCTGCAGTCTTCAGAGGGCTCTGCACCCGTCTGATTTGAATCATCCTGCCAACTATGCCAGTTGTAGTGGCAGGAAGGGCACAGGATAAGTTCTTGATAATTCTGGCAGACAGAGTAAAGGAAGGCGTCTTGGAGCCCTCGGTGGCTTTTTTAGGCTTTTATTATCAGAAGCGACCAGGTACACGGTGCATCTCACTCTCTTGGCTGCTTTGCTGCTGCTTCTCTCTACCTGTTTCTCCCCTGCTGCTCTCTTTCTCCTGTTCTGCTGGCATCCTTGTGACACTGCCCTTACACGCCCATGTCTAAACCCAGGTGCACCCACTTGCGCATGCCCACTCAGGCATGCGTGCAGCATCACAGGTGGCCATCGTTACACCAATGGCGGGAGGGCGGAAAAGCCTGACACTTTTCCATTTACCTTACATGTGGCTTATGAAATTTTTATGATTTCTAAGAAGTCAGTTGATTTCCTGCTTTGCCGTTAGAGCAGGCAGGGAGGTCACAGTCCTTCTCCTGGAATGTGAGAACTGGAAGTGTAATGAGGAGAATGTAACAAAGGGAATGATGGCAAAGGCAAGGGCTTGCCCTTTTACTATAAGAGCAACAAAAGAACCTTCAGTCTCTAAAGGTTTTGGGGGTCCCCAGTTGAGCCACATCAGCCTGTGGTAGTCAGGTTTGATGGCTAAGCCTGGCACAGCCATGTTTGGGTTTTAGAAAAAGGAAAAAAAACCCCAAACTATGGCAGTTTGAAGACACATGTGTCAGGTTTGAAACTGGCCAGCACCATTCAGAGCTTACCTACTGTAGGGTCAGAGAAATCAGGTCTTTCCACCCTCCTGCCATTGGTGTAATGATGGACACCTGCGGTGCTGCGCGCATGCCTAGGTGGGCATGTGCAAGTGGGCACATCTGAGTTTGGACACGGGCTTACATGGGTGGTGTCATGAGGACGCCAGTACTGACCAACAAGCAGCAGCAGCAGCAAAGTAACAGAGAGGGTGAGATGTGCCTGGAGCTGGGAGGTCTGCCAGCCTCCCAGCCCCCTGGCACCCCTGCCTGCCATGTACCTGATGCCACCTCTGACAATAAAAGTTTAAAAGCCACCGAAGGCTCCAAGACTCCTTCCTTTACCTCCCCGTCTGCTAAGAACCATCCCAAACCTGCCCTGTGCCTCTTTCCTGCCGTTACACCTACCCAGCTCCAGTGAGAGAGGGTGCAGGGTAGGTTGGATGCTCTACTGGGATTTTAGTTTTGGAAATGGATCAAACAGATCCTACTGACACCCATTAGGTTCAAGTGTGCACTGGCACCTATCAAATCTTGGAAACAGCTGGTTTGGAAAATGGACCAATCAGGTTTGAAAGGCAGATACCCCGAAGGGGAGTAATATCTGTAGCGGCAGGAAACGGCAGCACAGGAGCAAGGTTCAGGATGGTTCTGGGCAGACGGGTCAGGGAAGGAGAGAGTCTTGGAGCCCTTGGTGGCTTTTCATACTTTATTTAGTAGAGGTGGCCAGGTACATGGCAGGCAGGGGTGCCGGGCGGCCGGGAGGCTGGCAAGCCTCCCAGCCCCCAGCGCATCTCACCCTCTGGGCTGCTTCTCTCTTTCTGCTGCTGCTGCTCATCTGTACTGTCGGTCCTGTCGGTTCTGTTGGTCAGCTGGTCCTGGCGTCCTCATGACGCTGCCCATTTAAGCCAGTGTCCCAACTCAGGTGCACCAACTTGCAAATGCCCACCCTGGAATGCTCATAGCACCACAGGTGTCCATCATCACAGTGGTGAGAGGGTGGAAAAACCTGATCATTCTCTGACCACATTCTACAGTCCACCCCCTCAGGTTTTTTCACCATACAAATTATACATCAGTAAAGCAATGCAGCAAACACAACATAATACAAATAGACACAAATACGCCTAGGCAGGGCACCAAACTACAGGCAAAAAAGATTATTGGCACCAGCAGATGATCCACCATATCTGCTGCCGAAAGCACTGATTATGCGAGGCGGGAACCACTCATGGCATCTGCTGTCACACACCAGGAGCTGTCAGGCTTCCTGGCCTTCTCTGGCTGTGGTCTCACCACAAGCCACAGACCGCACCCACCCCCAGGATGCTCTCACTTTCTCTCAGGATTGGCAATTCTATTTTGGGGGTGTAAGGTAAAGAATGATCAGGTTTTTCCACCCTCCCACCACTGATGATGGATCCTGCAGTGCTGCGAGCATTCCAGGGTGGGCATGCGCAAGTGGGCGCACCTGAGTTGGGACATGGGCATAAATGGGCGGCATCATGAGGATGCCAGAACTGCGAGGACCAACCAACCAACAGGACCGACAGTACTGACGAGCAGTGGCAGCAGGAGAGAGAGAAGAAGCAGCTGAGAGGGTGAGATGCACCGGGGACTGGGAGGCCTGCCAGCTCTCCGGCTCCCCTGGTACCCCTGCCTGCCATGTACCTGGCCACCTCTACTTAATAAAAGTATGAAAAGTCACCGAGGGCTCCAAGACTCTCCTTCCATGACCGGTCTGCCCAGAACCATCCCAAACCTTGCTCCAGTGCCCCCTTCCTGCCGCTACAGGGGGTAATCACCCAATCCCCAGGGTACTCTCTGCTGTCACTCCAACACTCAGCTTTCATAACCACCATGTGACACGCAGACCCTGCACTCAGGCCAACCCTGTGCACACGCACACGGGTCGGGGATCCGTGGATACAAGCTCCACATGCGGCCTCTCTTGGGTCCCCTTCTTCGGCTGTGGGCTCCACCACAAGTTACGTTCCCTTTCTGTCCCCCAAGGATGGTTCCTCAGCTCCACACCCTCACTTAACAAGCGGGGCATCACCTACAGGTGATTTTAAGAAACTCACCGGCCTTTTTTTTTTTTTTTAAAGATTTATTTATTTATGCATACAAGCACTGGGGTACAGGCCAGAGGTGTGGGGGGTGAGAGGATTCACCACAGACAGAGC
>JAGFMF010011777.1:1981904-2001212 GCA_019455555.1 Galemys pyrenaicus
TCCTCTCTGTATTGTTCCCCAATTATATCAAAGTTCCTTCCCATTAAAGACGTTATATGTTAGTCTTGATGTGGCGGATGGCAGAACCCATTCAGAGAGAGCAGCTTTGGGGACCTCCCTGGTGGTGCAGTGGGTTGGGCAACGCCCTCTGAAGCAAACTACAGCCTCTGCAGCACAAGTTTGATTCCTGCCTCCGGCCAGGGAGGGGACCCACATGGGTAGCAGACCTCTCCTGCTTCACTCGCTGCTCCCCTCAGCAGTGTGTTTTAGTCAGTCTGCCTGTTCTGCTCCCCTCTCTGTCTCTGGTGAATCCTCTCACCGGTCTTGAACTCTGGCCTGTACCCCAGCTCTTGTATGTATAAATAAATAAATCTTTAAAAAAAATAAAGAGAGCAGGTTTGAGAGTTCTGGGGTGCCCCGCTCCCTGCCCTGTAACAGGGTGACTGGGGTGAGGGTATTGGGGTAGACTAGGAGATCTCAATTGTCAAAATCCATTTGACTTAAATCTGGGGTGGATCAACTTTTTTAAGAGTCAGATTGTTACAGGCATGGAGAGGGGCACTCCAGAACCCCCAAACCTGCCCTCTCTAAATGGGTTGTGAGCCACAGTTTACCATTGTTTGCTGGTTGAGATGATGGTAACCTCCCTTATCACAGCCTCCCCCTTGTCACTACGATGGTGTAGGGTAAAAGGTTAATCAGGACTTTCCGCCCTCCTACCACTGATGATGGAAACCTGTGCGCATGCCTGGGTGGACATGCGCAAGTGGATGCACCTGGGCTGATGCACCAGGTGTATAAAGCTAGTGTCCCGGAGACGCTGGTGTGGTGTGGTGGTGTGGTGGTGTGGAGCGGTGGAGTGTGAGGGATACCGTGACGGCAGCGAAGAAACTGCTTGAACCGACGATGAACCTCCTACCCAATCTGGGATGGTTACAAGACAGATGGTAAAGTAAATGAAAATTACTCAGGCTTTTGCACCGGCCTCTGTGGCTATCACATTTGGCCTTGAATGTAGGAGGCACTTGGGAGCATGGGCTCAGGTATGCATGTCTGATGGTGGACACCTGTGTACGTGGGCACACCTGAGCCTGGAGGCTAGGGCTATAAGGGCAGTGTCATACAGAGGGCCATGTGTGGCAGAGGGCAGCAGACAGTGGCAGAGAAAGGCTACGGAAAGATGAGACCACAAGAAGACAACAGAGAGAGAGAGAGAGCAAGACTAAAAAGATTCTGTGGGAGCCAAGAGGCCTGCCCTGCACCTAGCTGCTGTAGGGTAAATGGAAAAATGATCAGGCTTTTCCGCCCTCCCACCTTTGGTGTTGACCATGGACACCTGCGGACCTGCACGCATGCCTAGTGGCAGGCACCCGCCAAGTAGGGTGTGGGCATGCGCAAGTGGGCACACTTGGACTGAGACACGGGCTGTATAAGTGTAGCGTCACAAGGACGCCAGCAGAGAACAGAGATGTGGAAGCAGAGACCGGAGAGCCCAGAGAGAGTGAGGTGCGCTGGGGGCTGGGAGGCCTGCCAGCCTCCCGGCCCCCTGACCCTCCTGCCTGCCGTGTAACTGTTGGCTCTGATATAATGATGTAATAAAAGCCTGAAAAAACCACCGAGGGCTCCAGGACTCCTCCTTTACCCGTCTGCTCGGAGTCATTGAGAACCTGATCTGTGCCTTGCTGGCACCACATTGCCTCACCACAATGGTGTAGAAAGATCATTAAGGGACCTCCCGGTGGCGCAAGGGGTTAAACACAGCACTGGGAGGCTGTCCACAGCCACTGCAGCACGGGTTCGATTTCTGGCCAGGGAGGCGACCCACATGGCGCAGCAGACCTATCTTGTCGGCTGCTCCCCTCGGCAGTGTGTTTCAGTCAATCCATCTGTTCTGTTCCCCACTCTGTCTCTGGTGAATCCTCTCATCCCCTCACCACTGACCTGTACCCAGTTCTTGAATGCATAAATAAATAAATCTTTAAAAAAGGAAAAAGATGATTAAAAGCCATGGAGTGCTCCAGCGTCTCCTTTACCCATCTGCCCAAACCCATAGAGCCCTGTCCTTGCTGGTACTACAACCATTATTTGGAAAGTAACTGTGGAAGATCTTTGCAGGGTAAATGGAAGTTGTCATGCTTCAGCCCTCCCGCCATTAGCATCAGTGATGGACATCTGTGGTCTTACACGCATGCCTGCGGCAGCACATGGAACATGGCGTGGGCGTGGGTGGGCACACCTGAGCTAGGAAATGGAGCATATCAGGGCGGTGGCAGAGGACATGAGGAGGCAGAGAGCAGCAGAAACCAGTGTAGAGGCCATGAGGAAACACCAGAACCCTGAAAGAGTGAAGATTTGCCAGGGCTAGGAGGCTGCCAGCTTCCCAGTCTCCTTGACCCTCCTGCCTGCCCTGCACCTGGTTGCCTCAATACAAATGGTGTAGAAAGATCATTAAATGACTGAAAAGCCACTGAGGGCTCCAGGACTCTACCCTCTGCCCAAATCATAGAGAACCTGCCCTGTTCCTTGCTGGCACTACATTTTAGACACACAAATTGTTGGCGTTTGGTGAGTGGGGTTTCCCTCTAAGAATGAATTCAGCACACTTTCCCATTTAGTAGCATGTGGCAAGTTTATTAAGGAAAAGAGGGAAATAAAAAGACACCTGCATAACACAGGTGTGCAGTCTTAAAGGATAAGAACAGCATTTTGCCAGAGTAAGGGGAATCCTTATATAGTGTCCTTTGATGAAATTACAGTGGAGGGGCCTCCCTGGTGGCGCAGTGGGTTAAGCAACGCACTATGAAGCGGACCGCAGCCACCGCAGCCACTGCAGCATGAGTTCGATCCCTGCTGCTGGCCAGAGAGGGGACCCACATGGTGCAGCAGACCTCTCCTGCTGTGCCCGCTGCTCCCCTCAGCAGTGTACTTCCGTTCATCTGCCTGTTCTGCTCCCCACTGTGTCTGTGGTGAATCCTCTCACCCCCCACACCTCTGGCCTGTACCCCAGTGCTTGTATGCATAAATAAATAAATCTTAAAAAAAAAAAAAAAGAAATTACAGTGGAATTCATTGCCTTGGGGTTGATTTGGTTTTCTATAACTGATAATCCTCTCTGCCCCCACATCCAATTCCTGGAAACTTCCATAACCAGGACTTGTTAATAATCCCTACTCCCACCTCTAATTTTTGACCTTGTGAAAACTTTCATCCTAAAATTTTTTACTCTATGTAATCTTCCATCAGCGTTACTTGCTGACAGTACAGAGCTTTTAAAATAGCTGCTAAAAAAAAATGAATCTTTGTTATTTGTAAGTTAAAAGATGCATTAGTAATACATTAGTGCTCTTTCCTTGCCGCCACCGCCGAGTAGCGCGGAGGCGGAGGCTCTGGTGCATTCAAGATTCGGCTCCACCCGTAACCCACCGCCATGGCCGAGGAAGGCATTGCTGCTGGAGGTGTAATGGACGTTAATACTGCTTTGCAAGAGGTGCTGAAGACCGCCCTCATTCAAGATGGCCTAGCACGTGGAATTCGCGAAGCTGCCAAAGCCTTAGACAAGCGCCAAGCCCATCTTTGTGTGCTTGCATGAGCCCATGTACGTTAAGTTGGTGGAGGCCCTTTGTGCTGAACACCAGATCAACTTAATTAAGGTTGATGACAACAAAAAACTAGGTGAATGGGTAGGCCTCTGTAAAATTGACAGAGAGGGGAAGCCACGTAAAGTAGTTGGCTGCAGTTGTGTGGTAGTTAAGGACTATGGCAGAGTCTCAGGCCAAGGATGTCATCGAGGAATACTTCAAATGCAAGAAATGAGCAAATAAAAAAATTTTGCTAATCAAAAAAAAAAAAGTAATACATTGGCATGTTTCTAAAGGATACCGAAAAGTTAGTGAAAATGTCCCATCCTGGTTGCAATTACCCAGTCTTTAAGCAATGGGGCCTCCCTGGTGGTGCAGGGCTGTGGTGCCAGGAGGGGCACGCAGCAGGTTCTCAATGATTCTGAGCAGACGGGTAAAGGAGTCCTGGAGCCCTTGGTGGCTTTTTCAGATTTTATTGCATCATTATATCAGAGGCGACCAGGTACAAGAGTGCCGGGGGGTGGTGCCTGCTAGCCTCTTAGCCCTGGCGCATCTTCACTCTCTGGGTTCTCTGCTGCTTTTGCTCTCCCATGCTCTTCTGCTGGCGTACTCATGACGCCACCCTTATACACCCTGTGTCTCAAGCCAGGTGGCCCACTTGAGCATGCCCACACCCTACTCGGGTGTGGGGGGTGCTGCCACTGGGCATGTGAGCAGGATTGTAGGTGTACATCATTGACACCAACAGCGGCGAGAGGGCAGAAAAGCCTGACAATTTTCTCTGACCTGACAAGGGGTTAAAGTCTTAGCGATATGAAGCTATCACCAGCCACTGCAGCACAAGTTCGATCCCCGGCCAGGGAGGTGACCTGCATAGCGCAGCAGACCTCTAATGCCTCCCCTGCTCTCCCCTCATCAGTGTGTTTCAGTAGATTTGCCTGTTCTGCTTCCCACTCTGTCTCTGGTGAATCCTCTTACCAACCCCCCACCCCCCACATCTCTGGCCTACACTCCAGTTCTTGTATGCATAAAAAATAAAAATAATCTAAAAAATCTAAAAATAAGCAACTAATGAGGCCCATGTCTTTCACTTTTTATGATTTTATTTTTGTGTAGACGAACTGGGGTGTAGGCTAGAGGAGCGGGGGTGGGGTGGTGTAAGGCAAATGAAAGTTATCAGGTTTTTCCGCCCTCCTGCTATTAGCATCAATGATCAACACCTGCAGTCCTGCATGCAGGCACCTCAAGTAGGGTGTGAGCACGTATAGGTGGCACACCTGCGCAAAGAGGCTGGGTATATAAAGCTAGCAGTGCAGGACGCCACAAGCAGCCCAAGTGCGGTGATGAACTTCGGCTAAGCGTGGTGGAAATTGGTGGAGTACAGTAGACAACGTCATGAGAACAGCTAAGACAACAAGGAGACTGCTTGAACCGACGATGAACCTACCTGGTCTTTTTTTTTTTTTAATTTTAAAGGGTAGGTTTATTAGGGAAAGGGGCAACAGAATAAAGGATACTTGCACAGACACATGAAGGCAGGAAGAGTTGCCCTGAAAGGGACAGGTTTGCTGAGGGAGGTCTGCATGGTCGCAGGTGAACAGCCTGGAGGAGAGCTGCCTCCACTGAAGTAGCTCAGCGAAGAGATGCCCCGGCATGGCACAGGTCACAGGCAGGCAGGAGTCTGCTGCCCTGCAGAGGACAGAGTTGGTGAAGAGAAGCACCTGCATAGTCGTAGGTGGGCAGAAGGACAGCTGCCCCTACGCGGTCTTGGATGGTTGCAGGACAGGTGAGGTGGTGAGAAGATTCATCAGAGACAGAGTGGGGAGCAGCCTAGGCAAACTGACTGAAATACACTGCTGAAGGGAGCATCGGGCAAGGCAGGAGAGGTCTGCTGCACCATGTGGGTCCGCTCCCTGGCAGGGGATCGAACTTGCGCTGCTGTGCCGCGGATGCTTCACAGTGGCGCTCAACCCACTGTGCTACCAGGGAGGCCCTTTATATACACCTTCTGGATATTAACAATTCCATTTATATAAAATGTCCAAAAAAGGGAAATCTATAGAGATGAATAGATTAAGTGATTGCAGGGGCTGTGAGAAGGGAGGGGCAGGGATGACTGCTAATAAGGGTTTTTCTTTTTAGGTAATGTAAATGTTCTCAATTTAGACTGTGAAGGTTGCCCCCCCTTGTGAATGTAAAATCACTGACTTGGACAATTTAAGTGGGTAGATTTATATGTCAATATTATCTTAATAAAAATGTGGGAGGGAAAAAAACCCTGAGATGTGGCTAGAATGCAGGAGGAAAACTTGATGACTGGCATGAGGAGGCTGCCTGGGCCAGGAATCTAGGCAAATGTCTCCATCAATGGGCGGCCAGTTCTCACTTTTTTGGCAAAGTAGAAGAATGTTAATTAAGAGTAATTGTTGCCAACAATTTCCATTCTTGGACATCATTCTTCACTGCTGGAAGTAGTTCTGACTTGGCAGCCAAAATTATTGGCTGCCCCAAAACAGTCAATTTTAGTAGGATCACTTCCCCAGGAAGAAAATAGTAACAGAGAGGGCCTCCCTCTTGGCACAGGGGTAAAGACTCAGCACTATCACAGCTGCTGTGGCCTGAATTTGATCCCTGGCCAGGGAGCTAACTCACATGATGCAACAGACCTCTCCTGTCTTGCAGCTGCTCCCCTCAGCAGTGTATTTCAGTAGATCTGCCTGCTCTGCTCCCTGCTCTGTCTCTGGTGAATCCTCTCATCCCCCGCACCCCAGTTCTTCTACAAGTCTTGAAAGAAAGTGACACGGTGTGACAAGTCTTAGAGCCCAGATAGTACAGCAACATCAGACAGGCTGACTGTAGGGTTAGAGAAATCAGGTCTTTCCACCCTCCCACCACTGTGATGATGGACACCTGCGGTGCTGCGAGCATTCCAGGGTGGGCATGCGCAAGTGGGCGCACCTGAGTTGGACATGAGCTTAAATGGGCGGCGTCATGAGGACGCCAGGACCTACAGAACCAACAGTACTGACAAGCAGTGAAAGCGAGAGCAGCAGAGAGAGAAGAAGCAGCTGAGATGGTGAGATGCACGGGGGGGGGGGGGGGGGGGGGGGNCGGGGACAGGAAGGCCTGCCAGCCTCCCGGACCCTCGGGCACCCATGCCTGCCATTTACCTGGCCACCGCTTACAATAAAAAGCATGAAAAGCCACCGAGGGCTCCAAGACTCCTTCCTTTAACCCTCGTCTAAGAACCATCCCGAACCTTGCTCCTGTGCCGCCACTTTTCCTGCCGCTAGACTGACCTTGGCCAGAGACAGGATAAGTGAAATTGGTTCTGGAAAGGCAGAAAGCAGCTAGCAGAAGTGCTACCGGGCAGAAAGAGGGGCACCCGGGACCCCCAAATCTGCACACTCTGAATGGGTAGAAAAGAACTGTAATGCTGTGCAAAGAAAGTGAGTTTCCTAACGAAACACCCATAGTTACCCATCCTCTCGTGGGTAAATGTCCCACCAAAGCTGAGACGCAAGCAGATTTCTTCACATGTCTCTCTTCCACGTGCCTCCTCCAGCTCTCCACTCAGTTCCAGCTTTCAATAGGCCGGGCGGGGAACATGGAACCTCCCCTTCCGCGATTACCCTGTACAAGGGGACTGCACAAGGAGAGCGGGGTTGTGCCTGGAGCCACTCTCTGCTGAGCCAGGGAGCGTAAGAATTAGGATGCTGGAACTGATGAGGTCTTTACTATGGGTACAAAAGGGGCAGGAAGGAATGGTCCTAGAAATCTAGCCCATGGCCTCACTAAGCCAGTGGTAATTACGGTTTGGATGCGGAAGTTGTAGAGTTTGTCTAGTCGTTGGAGTCAGGGGCAGGGCTCTCCTCGGCGCATGCGCAGGACACCCAGTGGGCGTACCGGAAGTGCTGCATGTGATACAGGATGGGTGGGGCTGGGAGTCGCCGGGTGCTGAGGCAGAGCCAGAGTTTTACCTGTCAACTTGGAGGAGTGACTGTTTGGTGAGGAAGGTGGGAGGTAATTGCAGGTAAATGGGCCTTTGCAATGCTACAGTGATCTCCCGGCACCTATGTGGGGCTCCGGACTTCGTTACAGTGGAGGCAGCGGTAGCTGAGGCTGCTGGGAGAAGGCGACTGGTGGGACTTCACCAGGAGAGATTCCCAGTCAGGTGAGGGAGGGTCTCGGCAGGTGGGCAGGTATTGCAGCCGCTAGTGCAATACCGCTGGTGCAAAAGCCGCTGGTGGAAATGATGAGTGAGTGACCAGCTCTATGGCCGGCGCTGGATGTGCTGGCTGGATTTTCAAGTGAAGACAATTGTTACTCAAGAAGGGGAAATGGAATGGGAAAAAACAGGAAGTGTGTGTTGTGGGGAGGAGGGGGTGGCGGAATGTGCTAAATTCCAGAGTTGGAGCATGGTGGAGCCGGGATTTGAGCTGAGTCTCCTGATTCCCAAGTCAAATCTGCATCCCCTGTATTGGAGCTTAAGGACCAGGGGTATGGGCTAGAGCAGGGCTGATCAAACTTCTGTGGGGATCAGAGAATAATTATTTCCTGCTGTGCAGAAGCAACTCCAAAAGGTAAGTACATAATAGAATAAGAGATAAAACATTTCCATACATTTTTATTGACAGAAGTAAAAATTTTGTTTATGGACATGAGATTTCAGTTTTATAAAATGTATGTCTATTGAAAACCTTTTTTT
Organism: Galemys pyrenaicus; assembly: GCA_019455555.1. Lineage (NCBI taxonomy): Eukaryota > Metazoa > Chordata > Mammalia > Eulipotyphla > Talpidae > Galemys > Galemys pyrenaicus. Next base: position 1,990,191 of record JAGFMF010011777.1, read on the forward strand.
TTTCTCTTACAGTTTAAAAACAAAAGCCATTCTTTGTTCAAAGGTCACAGAAAATCAGGCAGCAGGCCAGGTTTGGGCCATGTGCCATTGTCTGCCATACCCTTGTCTAGATCTCTGCTTTCCGGCCATATATCCACATGTGGTATTGAGCCCTTGAAAAGTATATAGTCTGGGGGGTGGGCAAAAAAAAAAGTATATAGTCTGAACTGAGAGGGACTGTAAGTTAAAGTACATGCTGGATTTCAAAGGTAGTACAAAAAAGCAAGTAAAATATTACAAAAATGGTTTATGTTGATTACATGTTGAAATTATAATATTTTGGGTAGAGTGGACCAAATAAAATATACCATAAATTAATTTCACCTGTTTGTTTTGACCTTTTTAAAAAGTTTATGTATACAAGAACTGGGGTAAATGCCGGAGGCGTGGGGGGAGACAGAGTGGGGAACAGAAGAGGCAGATTGACTGAAATACACTGCTGAGGGGAGCAGCAGGCAGGTGAGACAGGAGAGGTCTGCTGTGCCATGTGGGTCACTGTGGATAGATTCATAGTGCTGCGCCTTAACCCCTTGTGCCACCCAGGAGGCCTCTCTTGACCTTCATACTAATCATAATAGTAATCATAATAGACTTTTAATGTGACTGTTAGAAAATGTTAAATTATACATGTATTTGTGTGTGTAGTTTGCATCATAATTCCTTTGTCCAGTGCTGCTTGAGGAGTGAGGTTGGGGGACTTGGTGAGGTGACCCCTTTTGTGTTGAGGGAGGTGGGAAGAGCTGTAACCTGGCATCCAGGAGTAGAGTATGGGGCCATGTGGAGACAGTGGATTTCATCAAGAAGAGGTGGAGTGGCAGGGTCAGGGGGGTATGCAAAGAAAGTCAGCTATCTGGAATGGCTTCAGGGAATAGGGTGATTGAGCTGCTTTGGGGGTAGCAGTGACAGACCAAAGAGCAGGGCAGGTAACTGACCAGGTGAGTGAGTGAGGGGATGAGGACACTGCCTTGAGGAGTTTCCACCTATCCAACCTCCTGGATCAGAAGACTCTAAGCCTACCCTACACCACCTAGTTGGAGAGGTTGTTCAGCTAGTTCATCCATGGAACGTAGCAGTAGAATAAAATGTAGCATTCACCCAAAGAATCCTTTCCACAGATGAAGCGCCCTCCCCCAAACTGGAGAGCAGTCCTCTGTCCTCAGCCATTGGCCCCTTGTACCCCACCTGGGACATCCTGCCAGCTCAGGCCTTGTGCTGGGGACAAAGGACTGCTGGAGCTTTGGCTCCCTGTTGCTTGCTGCTGAGGTCCAGGAGCTGCCTTGCCATCCCCTCTGCTGTGGAGGCAGAGGGAAGTGGGAGGTACTAGGGAGTTGGTGCAACCTATGGCTTCCTTGTTCTTGGCTTGTAAGGAGAAAGGTGGGGGATCACACAGTGATCTTTCATACTCAACTCTCGGAGTGAGAAGAGGAAAGCCTTTGCTTGCCTCTTGTCTCCAAGTGTCAGTGCCTCAGAGGGGCACTGGGGAGCTGAGGACACTGCACAGGGAGGCCTAGGTGCCTGGCCTGGTGCCACTGGGCAAGTTACTCCCTGCTCTAGACTGAGTGTTTATGTCCTCCTAAATTCATGTTGAAATACACCCCCCCCCCATGTGATGAAGTGAGGTGGGGCCTTTGGGAGGCACTTAAATTGTGAGGGTGGAGCCTTCATGAATGGGATTATTGCTTAGATAAAAGATTTCAAAGTGTTTCCTTGCCCCTCTGATGTGAGGATGCAGGGAGAATACAGAACTCTGTGAACTAGGAAGTGGGTCTTTAGCAGGCAGCAAATCTACTGGTGCCTTGATCTTGGACTTTCCAGCTTCCAGAAGTGTGAGAATAAATTTCTGTTGGTTATAAGCCACACAGTCTTTTGTTATAGCACCAAAAACAGACTAAGACACTCCCTTCTCTCACCCTTTATCTTCTTCTCTGTTAATGAGGAGTTTGGACTTGACTTGGAAATGAATCATCTCTTGATCCCCTTCCTAGCTACCATACTAGAAGAAATAGATGAAACAAGCCATGCCTCTGGGGTTGACATAGTCAGGAAGCAAGGGTGGGTGGTGTGGGGTGGGTTTCTTCTTGAGGGAGGCAGTGTTTGCCCACCACCTTCCTTGCCATGCTCAGTTCTCAAGGCTTACCACTGAGATTCTGTCCAACTTTCCAGTTTATTGTCCATCCCACCCCATGCATAGAGTCAGGGCCATCACCACATGGACACAAATTTCTGCCCACTAACATGCCTTCAAGTCCCTCATTACTGTCTTCTTTCCATTTCCTCCCCTGACTACTGCCTGCTCAGTAGTCACTGACTTCCTGTTTCCTGTGGCTAAACGGATCCCTTTGTCATATGCGTAAAGCCCCTGTCCTACCACACAGTCTCAACTCCTCTCTGTCATGTGTGCTACTTGCGGTTCTCCAAACAGTGTGTGCTTTCTCAAGTGCTAGGCCTTGTTCACTGGTCTTTTCTGCCTGGACCTCTTTCTCCATCTGCATCTGCTCCCCTGGGAAGCTTTGGCCTCCCCACCCACCTCCCCGGCTTGGCTCCATGTCCCTCCCACATGTGCTTGTTCCCCTGGGCTTCCCTGACCCTTCGTTCTCACCATATGGTAAATAGATGCAGTCCCAGGGCAGAGTGGCCTTTGAGGATGGAGGCCAGTGGGTTCCCCAGGACAGCACTTGGTGAAGTTCCCTATAATGCTGGCTGACTGGACAATGGCTCTCTTCTTATGTCTCCCTTCATTGCCATTCACACACAATTGAAGGATGATCACACTGAAGACTGGACACTCACCTCCGTCCATTTCTTAGAGTCCCTGCAGAAAGGTGAAGCCAACACAGAGTTTTAGCCAAGGGAATTTGTGTAGAAATAATATGTGCTGCGTCCAGGCTTGGACCGTAAAGCTCCCACATTAACTCCTCTCTGTTCTTTCCTGCTCCCAGTGTATGCAGATGACAAGGCCCAAGGGGATGGCCGGGCCACAAGGTGGAAGGGCCCTGAGTCCCTAAAGGACCACATGGAGGAGACCAACTTCTTAGGCCTGAAATCCACCCAAGACTGCTAATTTGTTACAAACAACTTTCTCTCCTATTTAGACCTATTTGGTACCATAGTATAACTTACCCTGACTGACATTTCCTCTGGTGCAAACCTGAGAGCAGGTGGCAGAATAATTAAGGTGTATATGAATCTCAGTGGTGGATTGGATTAGGGGTAGGTGAGCAGGGCATCAGGCAGATCTACCAGGTTCCTGTCCTGCCACAGGCGACTAATTGGTAGAGAGATTCTCTGTGGCCAAGGGGTTGGGCTCTGGGGACCCAGGAATAAGGACTTGATAGGGGGCAGTTCAGCGATTCACCTTCTGGGGCGCGGCATGACTCAGCTCTTGCATGTTATGATTGCCTCTAACAATTTCCAAAGTAACTGGAAATGTCATTCTTTGTACATGTTGGCAAATAATGCTTTAACATTTAGAACATGACATTGGGCAAAAAAGCACATAGGAGAGTTAGGAGAGTCAGATCAGCCCACAAAGAACCAGTTTGTAATCCCAGATTATATTCATTCTGCAGGTATTGAAGTCCCGCTGGAATTGTCAGGGTGAAGGATCTCACTGAGCTCACAATGTCAATCTTGAGTGGTCTGTGCTTTAAGAGGTGCCCTTCCTTGGGGCCTGACAGAGGACCTCCTGGGAAAATAGAAATCTAATGAGCTTTGTGTTAGTCAGCTAGGACTGCTGTAACAAATTACCACAAGTTGGGTATTGTGCAGCAACAGAAATGTATACCTCCACAGCTCTGGAGGCTAGAAGTCCAAGATCAAGATGTGGCAGGACCACATGCCCTCTGAAGGCTCCAGGGAGAGGACCCTCCTTTATTTTTCTCTGTATCAGCAATTTTAGTGTTATTTGGTGCTTGTGGGACTCCAAGGTCAGAGGTTGAGAGCCTAACCCCCAAAATGTAAGTATTTGGGAGTGGGACCTTTGGGAGGCAATTAGATTTAGATGAGGTCATGAGAGTGGAGTGCTCGTAAATGGATTAGTGACTTTCCAAGAAGAGAACAGCTATCTGCAAGCTAGGAAGCAGGGCCTCACCAGGTAGACACCAGGTCTACCAACATCTTGATCTTCAGCTTCACAGCCTCTAAAACTGTGAGAAACAAATGCTTATTGCTTAAGCTTCCCAGTATATGGTATTTGTTATTGAAGCTGGAACTAAGAAATGGGCTTAGTGATATGTAGACACATCACTGTAATCTCTGCTTTGGTTATCATATGGCATTTTCTTGTGCCTATGTGTTTTCACTTATAAGGTATATTACAGCCTATAATTCAATATGATGTATTGAATTAAAGACCCACCCTGCTCTAGTTTAACCTCATTTTAACTTCATTATATATGAAAATAACATATTTTCAAATAAGGTCACATGTGCAGGTACCAGGGGTTAGGACTTGAACAGGTTTAGGGGCTGGGGAGAGTGGGAGATACAGTTCAACCCACAACAGATACGTAGTTAGGGGGATGCAATTTTGGGGTAAATATTCCAGGTAAAGGGAACAGAATTTGCGAAGGCATCTCCAGAGGCAGGAGGGCACAAGTTCAAGGAAACAGAAGATTGTGCTTCTCTGATCAGGGTGAAAGTTTATTAGAATGTAACTTAGCCAGGCAGAATACACAAGCTCCAGGGGATCTGCAGGGGAGGCCCTCAGGCCTGGAAACAACCCTTCCTCCTGCAGACCACACATCCAGGGAGGCAGGTGTGGGGCATGGTTTCTGTGAGCCCCAGCTGTCTCCATCTGAATAGCTAGGACTTCACTCTCAGAACACTGGGAAGTCAACCGGTTCTCACACAGTGAGAACTACAACTACTACCACTGACTACTGTTTTAGAAAGTGTTTTCCAGCTGAACCAGAGTCAGTCCTATTTTTTTTTTTTTTTTTTATTCATATAAGAACTGGGGTACAGGTCAGAGGTGTGGGCGGTGAGAGGATTCACCAGAGACAGTGGGGAGCAGAACAGGCAGATTGACTGAGATACACTGCTGAGGGGAGCAGCGGGCAAGACAGGAGAGATCTGCCGCGCCATGTGGGTCACCTCTCTGGCCGGCAGCAGGGATCGAACTCGTGCTGCAGTGGCTGTGGTCTGCTTCATAGCACATTGCTTAACCCACTGCGCCACCAGGGGAGGGCCAGAGTCAGTCCTAAAATGGGGAGCTGAAGTCCATGGAGCTGTGGGAAGTAGCCAAAGCAGGACCTGCCACAGTGGTCAAAACCTATTTGCAGTTAACTCCTCAACTTACACCTTGCAGTGTAGCCACAAAGGGGAAGAGGTGAGAAAATTAATTCATGTCATTTAAAAAACAACCAAAATGCATTTTGTGTCTGACCTCTCTAATCTTTTTTTTTTTTTTAAAGACTTATTTATCCATGCATACAAGTACTGGGATATAGGCCAGAGGTGTGTGTTATGTGTGTGTGTGTGGGGTGGGGGTGAGAGGATTCACCACAGGCAGAGCAGGAAGCAGAACAGGCAGATCAATGAAGGTACACTGCTGAGGGGAGCAGCTGCAAGACAGGAGAGGTCTGTATGCCATGTAGGTCAGCTTCCTGGCCAGGGATCAAACTCATGCTGCGGATAGCTTGATGGTTCTGAGACTTTAACCATCGTGTCACCAGGGAGGTTCTGCTCTCAGTGTTTTTGAGTATAAACTCTAGATAACCTCACAAAGCTATTTTGAATTTTCACAAATGTTGGTGAAAGTATTTTGCAAACTGCAGCACTGTCCAAATGTTATCCTTGGTCTCGATATGTCATTGAGAGGGGTTCCCAAGTTCTGCTAATGGAATCCACCTGAACAAGAGCAGGAGCTAACAGTGATTTTATGCTCTCAGAGGCAGATGGGGTATTGCCATGGGTGGTTTGGTGAGGGGTGAGTGGAACATCTGCACATATGGAAAAGCAAAAATGTATCCCCCATTTAAAAAAAAAATCATAAATGAAAAGAAAGAAAAAGAATGCACCCAATAGTTAATGTCTAGGGGCTACACTTAGGCTATTTAACTTTGAATTGCTTGAATTATCTTCAGTGCTTGGGCACCTGTGCCCATCAGCTCCTGTGAGCTGCATCCCCAGCCCTTATTTCCAGTAAGATGGGTCAGAGCTGGTGGGTGGGGTAGGGGTGTTTGTTAGGGACTTCTCTGCAACCTTTATGGGCAGATTTCAGTGACATGACCAAGATTATAGGGAGATATGTGAATTCCAGTTTTGGATGCTAGCCTGGAAATGAACCAGAGGACATCTGCGTGTGGGTGCCCTACCTCTAGCTGATATCTTGGGGGCTAGGGGGTGGAATATGGGGCAGTCCGTCCAAATCTTCATATTCTGAAGTTAATTTTCCTGCAAATGTGAAACTGTCACATATTCACATGGCCACTGCACTGACAAGCTATACTAGGGTGGCAGCTCTGGGCTTCCATTTTTTCATTTCTAAACTGATGATGGCACCACCTTTCAGAGGGCTGTGAGGAGAAAACAGAATGCCCAACCCGCTGAACGGAACTGGCTGCCCAGAAATCTAACAGGGAAACATCACCTCCTTGTGTTCTGTTGCTGTTTGGTAATTCCCAGGTTTCAGACCCATATGAAGCCGGCACTCAGATTAAATGGAATTACGGGTTTACGGAGGCCTTTCAAGTTTGGTGGTTAAGAAGATAGAATTAAGGGGTTTTGTTATCAGAAAAAAAGGAACTAGCCCGCTCCAGCACACCTCATGACTTCACAGGGGTGATATTTTTAAAAATAGGTTTCAGTAAAAGTAAATGAATTACATGAAAAAACAAGTATTCGAAAGTATAACGCGATGCTAATTATCAAGGTGGTGCTAGACGATCTAAGATTGGGGGACCCCCCCCCCCCCCCCCCCCGGGCCCCCNTTGGGGGCCCCCCCCCCCCCCCCCCCCGGGTCGCACAGTTCTTCCCGCCACATCCAGGCCCGACCTGGTCTGCACCAGACACCTGCGGACTCGGCAGCTTCACGCTACCAGGGGAGGGGTGGCGGCAGAAAGGGCGGGAGCGCGGGGCTCTGCAGGAACCAACATTAAGGGGCCAGCCGGGCTTCGTCCGAATTTCTCCGGGCCGAGCCGTGCAGAGGGCCTCGCAGGGCCCTAGGCGCCCAATCTCGAAGGTTGGCTTCTACACTTCGAGCCGGTGACTTTGTTTTGGAGACTTCCGCAAGAGTTTCCTCTTTTGGGAAACGAAATGGTTGACACTGCCCACGCCGGGTGAGGACTGGGGCAAAAGACCTCGGCCTTGGAGGGCGTAAGGTGGGTCTACAGCAGCTCAGCCGCTGTGCTGCGGGTAGCCGAGGATCGGAAAGAGGTCTCGGTCAAACCTGGCCGGAGGGAACCTCGGTAAAGGGCCCAACTCGCGCCGGTTCTAAAATGAGGACAAAGCCCGCCCGGATGTAGCGTGCGCGAGACTCCGTGGCCAATAGGACGCCGACGCAGGGTTGACTGATGGGAGGACGTAACCAATAAGCATACATCTTGTTGCGAGGTGGGCTCGGCTCCGGCATTATAAAGGGCGCCACGAGTCGGCATTGTCAGGCAGCGGCACCGTGCGGGCCCGAGCCAGGTTTTGGGTCAGTGGGTTCGGTGCGGCGGCGGAAGACGAGGGCGCGAGGTCTTGGCGGCTCCGTCGGAAGACGGAGGCGAGGCCCGACAGCGCGAGCGTGAGCGCGGCCGAGTCGCGGCGCCTTCCCGGCGGGTGGGGACGAGCGGGCCTAGCGGCGTCATCGGCGGCGAGGTGAGCGGCCGGGCCCACGGGCGGCGGGCGGTCGCTGGGGCGGGAACCGTGCGGGCCTGACGCGCTTTGGCCGCATGTGGCCGCTCGTTGCAGGAGCCGCCGCGTCCCGGCCTAGCATGTCGGAAGCGGGTGAGGAGCAGCCCATGGAGACCACGGGCGCCACCGAGAACGGGCACGAGGCCGCCCCCGAAGGCGAGTCGCCGGCCGGGGCCGGCCCAGGGGCCGCGGCGGGCGCTGGAGGCAGCAGTGCGGCGCCCCCGGCCGGCAACCAGAACGGCGCCGAGGGCGACCAGATCAACGCCAGCAAGAACGAGGAGGACGCGGGGTAGGTGCGGCCGCAGGCCGACGGGGGCGCCGCCTTTGTTCCGGGGCCGCCTTTTGTTGGCGCCACGCGGCGGGGGGAGGGGCGGGCGGGTGGCCGGGGCCTGCTTGCGGCCCTTCGCCTGGTTTGAGGCGCCCGCCAGCCGCCCGCGCAGGAGTTTGCAGGAGTTTGTTGCGGCTACTTTGGCGCCGCCCCGGGGCCGATCGTGCGGGGTTGGGGGAGGCGGCCCCGAATGGCCCTGAGCTCGGACCACGGGCGGACTGGGTGTCGGGCGGCGCGGGGCTGCGTGGGCGGAGTTGGCGCGCGCCCCGCCGCGCCCTCCCTGCTCCGCCTCCTGCCGAGGGCGGAGTCACCGGCTGAACGCGGTCTCGGCCCCCGGAAACCTCGAGTTCCTTAAGAACGAGCTCGCGGAGGTGGTGAAGACTGGCAGGGCCCTTAGCCTTTGGATATGCTAGACAAACTGTTGCCAGTGGTGTGCGCTGAGGACCTATACCCCTGGCGAGGTTGTAGTCGGCGGCTGCAGTCTTACGAAGCTACGTTAGAGCCACGGTTGAATTTGGGAGGGTAGTGGAGAGCTAACGTCTTCCAGAGGTTCTGGACGGTGGCTTTATTGCTGATTAAGGGAAAATTGGCCAGTGCCAGCCCTTCCAAAGTCACAGCTTTCTTACTAGTTGCCATGTGTCTCACCCTGCCATTTCAGAAAAATGTTCGTTGGTGGCCTGAGCTGGGATACCAGCAAAAAGGACCTAAAGGATTATTTTACCAAATTTGGAGAGGTCGTTGACTGTACAATAAAAATGGATCCCAATACTGGCCGGTCAAGAGGGTTTGGGTTTATCCTTTTCAAAGATGCAACCAGTGTGGAGAAGGTAAGCCACACTACTTTTTACCAGCCTCTGTCTCCCTAAGAGGTCACGTCCTTAGAACTTGATCAGTTTGTGTTCTGCACGTGGTTGAGTGCTTTGGGAAAAGCAGAAGTTAAGAATTTTCTTGTTTGGAGGGATTAAGAATACAGATTAACTGGAGTGAGGATGGGCTGATGATAGGTAACATCATTGTGTCTATCCTGGACACTGCTAAAGCCAATGCTTTGTGAGGAACTGAAGAGTCCAAATCAAACATTATTTTTGTCTCATTTTTGCGTAAAAGAAAACAAGTATAAGGCTTAGAAGTTTAAGTAGAAATCACACAGCCATTAAGGTGCAAAGTGAGGATTCCAACCCCCAGCAGCCCAACATCTTTGTAAGCTATTGGTCACTGCTGCTTAACTTGGGACTTCTTGCCGGTCAGGGGCCCAGCTGTGGGGGATGGTTATTTGCATTTATTAAATACCAGCTATATTTAAAGTCTTTAGAAGATTGGTAGTTCAGGGTGTTGCAGGATTTGAAAGGTTTCTTTCTGTGTACCTGTGTTAGTTTGTGGTTCCAGAAGAAGGGCTTTGTTCCAGGGTTGCCCTGCTGAGTTAGAACCTGACTTGATTCTGTTGGTATAGGTACTGGATCAGAAGGAGCACAGATTGGATGGCCGAGTCATTGACCCTAAAAAGGCCATGGCTATGAAGAAGGACCCGGTAAAGAAAATTTTTGTGGGGGGTCTGAATCCTGAAGCTACTGAGGAGAAGATTAGAGAGTATTTTGGCGAGTTTGGGGAGGTGAGTTCCATTCATCTGAGGTTTCCTTCTTCTGGTCCTTGGCAGACCTGGCTGGTTGGAACCTTCAACAAGGTTCCTTTTTCATCCTCTCAGGTTGTTCTGGGCTTTTTTCTCTCTGGGTTCTTTACAAGCCCTAGTTGGGGGTGGGCACTGGTCCTGAGTTTTTCCTGTATTTGCAGATTGAGGCCATTGAGCTTCCAATGGATCCTAAGTCAAATAAGAGACGGGGCTTTGTTTTCATCACTTTTAAAGAAGAGGAACCTGTGAAAAAAGTTTTGGAGAAAAAGTTCCATACCATCAGTGGAAGCAAGGTAATGTGGTCTGGTGCCTGGCCTGCTACTGGAGAGTTGTCCCGTAAGGTGTGGGTTTGGGTGGGGCTGCCTGCAAGAGCTCTCCAGCCTTAGCCTGTGTGATGTAGAGATTGTTACTCTGATTAGGGGAAATAGCCCTGTCCTTTCAGGAACTCCTTGCTTGGTAGGAAAGGAAGAGTAGCTGCTGTTAGGTCCTCATTTAAAGCTAGAGGTCATTGTGTCCTAGAACTAGAGCCCAAGGTGTATAAGACCTGCAGTTCTGCATTTAAGTCTTCCCTTCTGTGAACAGCATTGCATTTTTCCTGTCTCTTTTCTTGCCACAACTCCATCTTTATTTCCATCCCCTTTGGATACTGGTTTAATCAACCCCCTTCCAGGCAGAGAGCTTTCCCAAAGAACTCCCAGGGCCTTGGGCAGTGTAAATCCAGGGGTGATTTTACTTTGAATGAGCAGAGTACTGTACATTGAGAAGTGGGTATGTCTTCTTTGAACTCTGGTCTGGAGAGAAGGTAGTTCATGTAGATTGCCAGGAGGCAGTTGGGAGTTGAGGGTGGGGCCACTGCAGGGTGTGGCAGACCCTCCCTGTCTAAGCAGGAGTGGCAGTCAGATAAGGTGGGATAGGTGGGGTGAGGCTCCTGGAAGCCTCAGTCCTGCTGAGAATTAAGATTTGGATTCAGGGTTGGACCCATTTTTTGGAGTGAGAAGAGTTGGTTATCTGTTGTTCCTCTGGCATACACAGGTACTATAACATGAAAAGGGCAGAGAGCCTATGGGGTACTTTTTTTTTTTTTTTTAAGATTTATTTATGCATACAAGTACTGGGGTACAGGCCAGAGTTGTGGGGGGTGAGAGGATTCACCACAGACAGAGCAGGGATCAGAACAGGCAGATCAACA
>JAGFMF010011777.1:2001262-2011364 GCA_019455555.1 Galemys pyrenaicus
GCTGAGGGGAGCAGCGGGCACAGCAGGAGAGGTCTGCCGCGCCATGTGGGTCCCCTCCCTGGCCGGCAGCAGGCATCGAACTCGTGCTGCAGCGGCTGCCGTTTGTTTCACAGTGCATTGCTTAACCCACTGTGCCACCAGGGAGGCCCTGGGGTACTTTTGTTAATCTTGATGGTAGTAGGTCTTAAAGGAGCTGGTTGGTTGTTTTCAGCATTTTAATTCAATAAGACAATGTTGTATGACTGTTGCTTTGCCAGTTTTTTATAGGAGTAAGACAGTATGTTTCACTACTGGTGCTAATGAGGGAAGAGTATGTTGAGGACTTTCTTTGAAAATACATTTCTGGTTTATAGAAGCAGGAGCTCTGGAAAGGTTCCTCAACCTAAATTCACCCATAATAGGCAAATTTTTGAGCAAAAAATACTCTGGACTTTGAGGGAACAGATAGCTGGCCTATGCCAGTAACAGACTAGTGTTGGAACAGGAGGGGGTAGTGGCATGACCCCAGGCATGAGTCTTGGGCTGTCTTGATGGAGGTCAGGGTCCAGCAGAGGTGGTTTGCTGAGTGGTGGGAGGCTTCTTTTCTTCTGCAAAAGAGGAAAAAAAAAAAGTCAGCCTCCTTATCCCATAAGGTCTTTCATCCAGAAAACCATCTTGATTTCCTTGTCTAATCTGACCAAGGTGGCACTAGATTTGCCACCTGGTATGGTCTCAGTACACTGACTGGACTGTTTCGTCCAGCTATCCCTTTCCCAGTTTGATATGCCATCTGTCCCACAGCAGAAAGGCCCTAGTGTGAGGCTTGTCCATCTAGGTTTCAGTTGTGCTGAGAGCTGCTAGTATGATGTGACTGCCACCACAGCGTATTTTGGCTTTGAGGAGATTGACCAGATCTGCCATCTGGATGTTTGTTAGTGAGGGTCTGTGTGAGGTCCCTGACCCTTTGTCCTCTCGATTTTCAGTGTGAAATCAAGGTGGCTCAGCCCAAAGAGGTTTATCAGCAGCAGCAGTATGGCTCTGGGGGTCGTGGGAACCGCAACCGAGGAAACCGTGGCAGTGGTGGTGGCGGCGGAAGTGGAGGTGAGTGGAACCCAGATGAAGATGGGTCCTGTTGCCCTGCCTGCATGGAGCTTCTGTGCTTGTCTTGGGGGCTCTTTGGCCTCTGGTGCTTGATACAGCAGTTGGGCAGGAGCCAGAATGGTTTTCCTGGGCTGAGGTGCTGCTGCTGCTGCTGCTTGGAATGGAAGAGCCAGTATTTTGGGGCCATGGGGTAGAGGGGTCCTTTGTTACATGCTCAAGGTTGGGAGGTACAACGGGTTGTGCTTGGCTCTATGGCAGTCCTGAGTCTTGGTACACCTGTGGGTGGGTGGGCAGATGAAGGGCAGGGCTGTGCCAGGCGCTTTACCTCCTTTGGTCCCAGGCCCCTCTGACTCCAAAGCCTGAACTCCATCCTTTTCAAGGCCAAGCTGCCAGGGAAGGGGGTGGTTGGTGTTCAGGGTGATTCCAGTGAGTTGAACTGCTGCCTTGTTGGTCTGGAGCAAAGTTAGTGATATGTTCCATTCTGTCTGACCTCTGATCCCTTGCTTGGGTCTCAGGTACAGAGCTGGACCCAGGCCCTCTACACTAAGATAGGAATTTCTTGATTTCTACCTCAGTTGCCATAGTAACCCCGCCACCCAAAGGGCAGGATTTCCTCCATCCTAGCTCCTGCGTGTGCTAAATGGTCCATGGGCCCCTGTGCCCTGCTCCCCCCACAGGTCAGAGTCAGAGTTGGAATCAGGGCTACGGCAACTACTGGAACCAGGGCTACGGCTACCAGCAGGGCTACGGGCCCGGCTATGGCGGCTACGACTACTCGCCCTATGGCTATTACGGCTACGGCCCCGGCCCCGGCTACGACTACAGTAAGTAGGAGAGAGGGAGGCCCCATCCGCTCACCCACCTGGGAGGCAGGACAGACAGCGCAAGGGCCATTGGCAGCGGCTTTGGAGTCTGACAGGCTGGGCTTTGTGGCCTGGCTTGGTCACAGGAGCTATGAAATTTGAGCTTACGGGTATCAGAAAGTGGGAAAGTATCCTGGCTCTGAGGATGCATGTCAAGCGCCTGGCACAGGGGTAAAATGCTCAGTAAGTCGTAGCTGCTATCATCATTGTTCTTGTCTCTAGGTCAGGGTAGTACAAATTACGGGAAGAGCCAGCGACGCGGTGGCCACCAGAATAACTACAAGCCATACTGAGGCTTCTGCAGGAGTGCCCAGCTGACCGCACACGCTTTGTTTGGATATCAAGTGAACACAAAACAATTATGTACCAAATTTAACTTGGCAAACTTTCTATGGCCTGTCCCATGTGCATCTTATTTAAAATTATCCCCCTGGAAATCACTCTCCTGTTTACTATTTCCAGAGCTCTAGTTGTTTTAGGCAGCGTGTGGGTCTCAGGCCAGAGCAGCAATATGGGCTGATTTTAATAACCAGGTTACCCGGAACCAGATTGGAGGGTCTGCTTCCCGCTGCCGCTCTGCAGCCTGGACCTGTGGACCCTGGTTGTAAAGAGTAAAACTGTATCTTAGGAAACCAGTGTCACCTTTTTTTCACCATTTAATTTTATATTATTTGTGTCATACATTTCCTGTAATGGAAGTGTTAATTTTACTGTACTTTTTGGTACCTTTTGGGAATCTAATGTATTGTAAGGTATTTTACACGTGTCCTGATTTTGCCACGACCTGGATATTGAAGCTATCCAAGCTTTTGAAATAAAAATTTAAAAACCCCCAAACCTGGGTGAGTGTGGGGTATACTGTGAACAGGGGGTGTTAGGTGCTCCTGGGTGCTTGGGCCGCCTCCTGCATCAAGCTTACTCAACTGCTTGGGCTGAACTGTGGCTGCTGATCTTTTTGGAAAGCTCTCCAGTGCTTCCCATGACTTTGATGACTCTGCCCTGCCCAGGACTTTAATGTTTATTTTAGAGGAAAATGCTGGAGGTTTCAGGAAGTTGTGTGGGAAGTGAACTGAGGGTTACTGTCCCCAGGGCAGTGTGACTATGGGGTGCTTGGGAAAACCTGATTTGGTCAAGGGAAATGAGATTGTCTACCCCAGCAAGGTGGAGCAGGGTCCTTTTGTAAGTATTTCCTCCCTTTCTCCAGGGTCCATTTGTAAGTATTTCTGATGGGGGCTGGGTACACAAGCCCTGGGCATGAGGAGTGGGGATGGAGGGGGGGGGCAGAGATAATGTTGAATAAGCTGGCCTATAGGAGTACGTCACTTGGAATAAAAATGTTTACTTTGACTTGCTGAGGATNGGGGATGGGGGGGGGGGGCAGAGATAATGTTGAATAAGCTGGCCTATAGGAGTACGTCACTTGGAATAAAAATGTTTACTTTGACTTGCTGAGGATAAAGGGAGCTGCTGTTGATGGTGAAGATCTCAAGAGCAAGAGGCAAAGGCCCACTCACCTAAAAGACCAGGGCTGCCTCTTGGCTCTAGCCTCAGTGTCTCACAGCTTCTCACATTTTCTTCCATGTCTGAAAAAGATAATTATATTTCAACCTTTCTCCTCTACTGAAGATCTTGGGCCAGTCCTTCCATCCTGAGGCTCACAATTCATTTCTTTCCCCAAGCACAGGTGTTGGTGCCGACTTCTTAGAGGGACTGGGCCCCTTTTTTCTCCAGTGAGCTGGGATGACGTGTGTGTGTATGGGGGGGGGGGGGGGGCTTCCCTCCTACATGAGAAAGGGGTTTGGTCTGTTTTGGGTCTATCACTGAGCAGTCTGCTCATGCAGACTGGCCTTGGTACACAGGCATGTTGAATTTGGTTGACCTAACCTTCCTGGGGGACTGGGAATATGAAGAGCACTCACTTTGCTTCTTAACAGTACTGGATGCAAAACTCAGAACCTAAAGATGAGCCTAACTTCAAGTACAACATGAGAGTCCTGCCAGCACTTCAAGGTAGCTTTAAGAACACATGGGGGGTCTCCAAACATTGCACTTGGACTAGGAAGCTTTTCTAGGCACAGGCAAGAATAGAATGGGCCTTGGCCAGAGGACCCTCTTATTAATTTGCTGCTCCCTGGGCATACTCTGAATGGGCTCCAGAGACAGGTGAGCTACTTACCCGTCAGGATGTTATCCAGCTTTGCCACCACATGTCGTGCGTTGTCCAGGCTGAAGCACATTGGGGGCTTAAACTTGAGCACGTTCCTCCCAGGGCCATCAGTACTCAACAAAATAAAGTTCTCCTTCAGTCTGCAAGTACCAAGGATCCTTCACATGACCTTGGCCTTGTAGTTGGAGTTTAAGCCACAGTGCCCTCAAAGCCCTTCATAGGCTAGTTCGGACCAGGATACACATGCAGTTCTGTCACCACCTAGCAGACACGTGCCTGCACGTGGAAATCTCCAACTTGGTTCCTGTGTCCCCAGTGAACTAGTCAAGGGGGTTATGAGGCTATTAGGGGGAGAGGGGTTACAGCTTCCTAGTAGAGCACTGAGCTCATGATTTCCAAACTCTTGGGGAGCTTGTTTGTGCCCAACTAGCAGAGGCTCTGGAGACTGAGGGCCACTTAGGGTTAGTCTCAAATAGTATGCTTAGTTTTTATGCTAACACTGAATTCAAAGTCCACTTTACAATCAGTAAGAATACATCTTGGAAGTTGGGGAAGGATAGGGGCAGGACAGGAGTTAGGAAAGATAAATTCATTCCAGGAAAGGAAGGCCCTGAGGCCTGGAGCCTGCCAAGTGAAATAAGCAAACCGGGAAGCCTACATGTAGACCCCAGTGAAGGTCTGGAGAAGTGTCGGGCAGCTTGGGTCTGACTGGTGCAGCTGGGGGCCAAGAGCATGCTTTGGCCTCCAGGCCTGGTGGGCCATTTTCTCCATGTGAAGAGCAGTTAGGATGCACAATTAAGCTGTTCCCATCCCCCATCCCCAGAGGTTCTGAAGCCCACCCACTTTGGGCCCAATGCCTGGTAACTGAGAGGAGAGGTACTGCAAAGACAGTTTCAAGAAAATACCTGGATACCAAGTAGCTGGCCTCTTCAGTTGCTGGTGTCCTTGTTGCCTTGTCTTTAATCAGATCCACACCAACGAAGAGCCCAACGCCCCTGGAGCAGAAGGTGCCATCTCAGGCCAGGCCTCAGCCAAATACCCATTGAAAAGTCCACTGGGAATTAGTACCTCTGCCTCCTGGGGAGGCTGAGAACAGTAGGGACTCTTGGAGGGTGGGAAACAGTTTCAGGAAGTAACTGAAGGGGGTGTTCCCAGAGGAAGTGGGGCAGAGGGTGAGGGGGGGTTTAGAGTTCAGTTTGAAGGCTGGTTTTTGCCCTCTGGAAGAACCATCTTGGTGATAGCACAGTGCGGTGTTCCAGTTTTTCTGGAGATAAAAACTCCCGCCGGCAAAGGGGTGAGGAGGTGAAGGAAGACCAGTCCAGATCCCAGCAGCTGTGTGCTGGGTTGCAGTAGTGACTGTTGCTCCAGGCCTCACCTGATGTCCCCGATGATGGGATGTTTGGCTTTCTGCTGCCCGAGGAGCTCCATCAGGAAGCTGCCCACACAGTCAGCGTGAGCCTGCAACTGCTCCTTCTCCAGGACATCCAACACAGCCAGGCCCACAGCGCAGGATACTGGGTTGCCCCCAAACTGAGCCAGGGGACAAGACATGTCAGGTGCCCAATAGAGCATCCCCAGGGAGGGTGAGGGCAGCAAATGCCACACATACTCCAAGGACAGTGATAAAAGCATCTGCCCAAACCCTTCAGGGTTCAGTGCTAAGCTATAAATGTGGTTCTCCTGAGGCACCATGGACTATACTGCTTTTCCAGGTGCTAATGTGACTAATCCAGGTTAGGAATTGCAGGGGCCACAGGAGTTGAAGAGCTGGGGGAGAAAGGGTGTGCTGTGCATTCCCACAGCTGGTGTGTGTATTGTCAAGATGGTTTAGGGCCCATCTCCTGGGCTGGGCACAGACCATAGGATCAGCCTGGTTTCTGCCACCCCCTTCAAGGAGGGTCAAGAGCAGCATGCCAAAGCCACATCCAGAAAAAGCCACTGTCTGAGCCCATGACACATTTTAGAGTGTAGACCACAAGCTGGTTGCCTGTGAGCCACATGTAGCCTTGTTGATCCATTTTGCTTAGCTTGTGTGGTATGTTAAAAGATTTTTTGGGGGAACATTTTAAAATGACAGGTTTATTAGGAAAATGAGAAAGGAAAAAAGACTACTGCATAGTCACAGGTGGGCAGGGAGGAGAGCTGCCCATTACAAATTTTGGATTCGGTGCTAACATTTTTAAAATGAGAGACTTCTCACAACATTTCTCACATATCCAGCTTGCTGGCCACACCGGCATGGGCTGTGCCCAGGAGGCACTCTCAGTTCTTTGGCTAACTCGCCCATACCTAGCCCTGCCAGTGTCCATAAGGGAGCCTGTGTTTACAGTCACCATCAAGGGTGTCTCTTGCAGACCTTTTTAAAAAAACTTAAAAAAAAATCAGTTTTACTGGTAACTAAATACAATAAACTGCACATTTTAAAAACATCACTCAATTTGATTTGACAAATGGAACCACCACATGAAGATACAAAACATTTATCGGGCCCTCCCCTGGTGGCGCAGTGGGTTAAGAAACGCACTACAAGCGAAATGCAATTACTGCAGCACGAGTTCGATTCCTACCACCGGCCAGGGGGGTGATCCACATGGCACAGCAGACCTCTCCTGCCTCGCCGGCTGCTCCCCTCAGCAGTGTGTTTCAGCCAATCTGCCTGTTCTGCTTCCCTCTGTCTCTGGTGGATCCTCTCACCCCCCACACCTCTGGCCTGTATTCCAGTTCTTGTATGAATAAATAAATCTTTAAAAAAAAAAAAACAAAACATTTATCACCCCCCAAAGTTCCTTGTGTCCCACTCCACTACTGGTCCAGGCAGCCATGGACCTGCTTTCAGTCACTATAGTTTTACCTCTTACAGAATGTCATATAAATGGAGTCACAGAAATGGACCTTATTGTGCCTGGCTTCTGCTCAGCATGTTTTGGAAATTTATCAATATTGTGTATTTCAGTAGTTTTATTGCTGCATAGTACTCCACTGTATGGATATACCACAAATCCATCCAATCTCCTGTTGATGGGACCTTGGGTTATTTTGATTTTTGGCTGTGATGAATAAAACTCTTATGAATATTTATTGACAAGTCTTTTTGTAACCGTACATTCTCATTTGGTGTGGAACTGCTGGGTTGTATGATTAACTTCTGTGAAACTGCTTTCCAAAGTGGCAGGGACATTACATTCCCACCATTAGATTATGAACTTAAAATTGTTTCACATTTCTCAAAAACATTTGGAATTGTGAGTTTTTTAAATTGCAGTCATTCTTCCTCCCTGGTGGCGCAGTGGGTTAAGCAACGCACTATGAAGCAAACCGCAGCTACTGAAGCACAAGTTCGATCCCTGCTGCTGGCCAGGTAGGGGACCCACATGGCACAGCAGACCTCTCTTGCCTCGACCACTGTTCCCCTCAGCAGTGTGTTTCAGTTAGTCTGCCTGTTCTGCTCCTGGCTCTATCTCTGGTGAATCCTCACACCTCCCCGCGACTCTGGCTTGTACCCCAGTGCTTGTATGCATAAATAAATAAATCTTAAAAAAGAAATTGCAGCCATACTTAAGGATGAGTAGTGCCATCCTGTAGACCATCTTGAAAATCTCATACCTGAGATCACACAATGCTTCCTAGGTATTTCTACTATAATTCTGATATGTCCAAAACAAATTATGTGTGTGATGGACACAGGCTGTATTGGGGTTACTTATTGTTTACTATCAATAACTGTGAGCTCCTTAAAAGTGTGTACCTACTAATAGCATCTTTGGTTAGAATCATGACCTAGCCAAGATGCCAAACAAGCATAATAGAAAGGTATTTCCCTCAGAATGACGTCAGAGGAACAAAAGAGAAAATGAAGAAGCATTATTGTCCAGGGAAACTAGAAAGCCATGCATATGCACAAGGCTATGCTCATGCCCAGTGCTATGTGCATATTTAGGAAAGACCCAGAAAGCTCTGCACTCTCACCATTGGTTACCTCGAAGCTCTGAAAAAGAAGGAAGGGCTGAGGTGGAGATGTAAACCATTTGGTTGATAGTTGAAGGCATGTCCCAACATGCATACAGAACTCCTGGTCAAAGGCTAAAAGACTTCTCAGTTCCAGACAGTTGAGATTTCTGTCTAGTCATCAGATAATCACCAAGCTAATGAGGCTAATACATATGACCAAGAACACGACTTCACAGAATTTGTTTAGAAAAAACTCTATAGGTAACAACAAAAAGCAACAACAATAAATCATGGAGAGGGAATATGATTTTCTGACGTTGCCACATCATTTTATTTATTAGGTTTTATTTATTTTTGTGTAGAAGAACAGGGGTGTAGGCCACAGGCATGGGGGGTGAGAGGATTCACCAGAGACAGAGCAGGGAGCAGAACAGGCAGACTGAATACACTGCTAAGGGGAGTAGTGGGTGAGACATTAGTGGGTCTGCTGCGCCATGTGGGTCAGAGCTCCCTGCGCCGGGGATTGAACTCAGGCTGTGGTGGTGACATTGTTGAGACTTAACCCCTAGACCACCAATTACTAAAATTATTTACACTGTCTAGTTTTCAGCAGATAATTATGCAAGGTACAGAGAAAGAAAAAAGCATGGTCCATGTATGGGGGTGGAGTGTGGGAGAAGCAATCCCCAAGGAAGCCTTATCTAATGTCCTTATACAAGGATTTTTTTTAAAGATTGATTTATTTATGCGTACAAGAGCTGGGGTAAAGGCCAGATGCGCAGGAGTGAAGGGATTCACCAGAGACAGAATGGGGAGCAGAATAGGCAGATCCACTGAAATATATTGCTGAGGGGAGCAGCGAGCAAGACAGGAGAGGTCTGCTGTGCCATGTGGGTCACCTCTCTGACTGGGGATTGAACTCATGCTGCAGTGGCTACGGATAGCTTCATAGTGCTGTGCTTTAACTCCTTGCAGTCAATGCTATAAATGTGTTAAAAGAACTAAAGGATATCATATCCATCTAAAGAACTAAAAAGCAAATTATGAAAATGGTGTCTTATCTAATATAGAATACCAAATGAGAGACAGAAATGATAAAAACTAAACAGAAATTCTGAAGTTAAAAGCATACCTATAATGAAAAATTCACTAGAGGAAGCTCCACTCCAGATTTGGGCAGGCAGAGGAAGAATTAGCAAAACTTTAAGATATGTCAGTGGAAAAAGAGTACCAAAAACTGAACAGGGCCTCAGAGGTCTGTGGGGCACAACAGAAGATATGAACATACACAAAATGAGAGGCCCAGAAAAAGAAGAAAGAATGGAAGAAATGATGATCAAAACTTCCCAAATTTGATTTTAAAGAAAAAGAATCCAAGAACAATTTACATATCCAACTGGCTCAGTAAACTCCAAGTAGAATAAACCAATGAGTTCCTTACCTAGACATAACAGATTGTCAAAAGACAGATAAGATGGAGGGTGAAATGGGTGAAGGTGATCAAAAGATACAAACTTCTAGTTATTAAAAAAATAAGTCACAGGGGTATAATGTACAGCATAGGGACTATTGGCAATAACAATTACCTTGTATAATATGAGAACAAACCTTAAAAGTTATTACAAGAAAAAAGAATGTGACTATAGTGATAGATGTAAGACTTACTGTGGTGATCAACTCACAATACACAAGTGTCTCACTTTTTGGAACTCACATGTCCTGTTTTTAAAACATTGTAAAGCATTAATAGCTGTTAGGGGCCTCCCTAATTAGGGAGAATTAACTCCCTAATTAGGGGTTAATTCTTAGCACTGTCACAGCAATGGCACACCTTGGTAGCTTAAGTTGGATCCCTGGCCAGGGAGCTGACCCACATGGCGCAGCAGACCTCTCCTGTCCCACCCGCTGCTCCCTCAGCAGTATACTTCAGTAGATCTACCTGTTCTGCTCCTTGCTCTGTCTCTGGTGAATCTTCTCAGCCCTCCCCCCCCCCCCGCACCTCTGGCCTACACCCCAGTTCTTCTATGCATAAGTAAATAAATCT
>JAGFMF010011777.1:2011492-2033041 GCA_019455555.1 Galemys pyrenaicus
GGCGAGGCGGGAGAGGTCTGCTGTGCCATGTGGGTCCCCTCCCTGGCCGGCGGCAGGGATCGAACTCGTGCTGCAGTGACTGCGGTCTGCTTCATAGTGCGTTGCTTAACCCACTGCGCCACCGGGGAGGGCCCAGTAAATAAATCTTAAAAAAAAAAAAAAGACTATCCATTCAAAAACCTACATGCTCTAGTGTTTACTGCAGCTATTTACTATAGCTAATTCACCAAAGAGGATATCCAGAAGGCCACAGAAAAATGTCCTAGTTTTTTACAACAGCTAAGACTTGGAGGTCACCAAAATGCCCATAGACAGAGGACTAGTTCAAGAAATACCCACACAATGGAATAAGGAAAGATGAAATGCAGCCACTTACAGCAAAATGGAGGGAGTTCAAGGGAATTATGTGTAGTTAAGCAAGTCAGAATGAGAAAGACAAATAATGGACATTTACATAGCAGACAATCTGGCAAAGTAAAGCACTTAAAAACGAGGTGGCCATAAAGAAGTTAAGGAGTGGGGACAGAAAAACAGTCCAAGGGATATAAAGGATAGTGGTGGGAAAAAACAAACTTCAAAGGTCACCACAGAGAAAATGAAAGACCAGCCAGATAGTGGAGGAAATATTTGTAAATTATATATTTGATAAGGATCTGGTATCTAGGACATAAAGAATCCTTAAAATTTCACAATAAAACTATAATCTAATTAAAAATGGGCAAATGATTTGAATGGACATTTCTGTAAAGAATAGAACCCAGTGGTCAACAGCACATGAAAAGAAGCTTAACTAACATCCATCATTAGCCATCAGGGAAATGTAAATTAAAAATGAGATGCCACTTCACACTCACTAGGATGGCTATGAGGATAGAAAATAACAGGTACTGGAGAGAGATGGAGAAATCAGAACCTTATACATTGCTGGTGGACATGAACTGGGTTTGGAAACAGCTGTTTGGAAATAGTCTGTCATTCCTCAAAAGGTCAAACAGCTCTCATATGACCCCACAATTCCACTAATAAGTATAGTCTCAACAGCACTGAAAATCTCATTATAAACACACATACACACACACAGCCATGTGCACAAATGTTCACTGCAGCATTATCTGTAATAGCCAAGATGTGGAAACAACCCAAATTTTCATTCACTGAAGAATGGATAAATAAAACAGGACATATTCATAAGTAAAATATCACCCATAAAAAGAATTAAGTACTGCTTCATGCCATAACACAAATGAATCTTGAAAATATTATACTACATGATAGAACCTGGATATAAAAGGTCACGTCTTGAGGGATTCCATTTATACAAAATGTGAAGAATAGGTAAAACTGTGGAGACAGAAAGTTAACAAATGCCAGGGCTTGCAGAGAGGTCAGCAGGGAGCTGCTGCTAGTGGGTAAAGGGTTTGCTTTTTGGTGATGCAAATGCTCTGGAATTATGACAGTGGTGATGGTTATACATACCAGCTGAATATATTAAAGGTGACTGAATTATACTTGAATTTGAATCCACTGAATTGGTATTTGAAAGAGTAAATTTTATGGCATGTAAATTTCATAATTAAAACAATCAGTTTTTTTTTAAAAGATTTATTTATTTATGCATACAAGCACTGGGGTACAGGCCAGATGTCTGTGTGTGGTGGTGGTGGGGGGGTGGTGAGAGGACTCACCACAGACAGAGCAGGGAGCAGAACAGGCAGATCAACGGAAGTACACTGCTGAGGGGAGCAGTGGGCACAGCAGGAGAGGTCTGCCAGCCATATGGGTCCCCTCCCTGGCCGGCTTTGCTTCATAGTGCGTTGCTTAACCCACTGTGCCACCAGGGAGGCCCTCAATCAGTTTTTTCAATAGCAACACTGAATGCAAAGCAACAATGGAATATACTTTCAAAGTTACTGAAAGAAATAACTAGGACCTAGATTTTATATTAAGCTAAAATATTTAAATACAAGAGCATAATAAAAGTATCTGTAGGCACACAGGATCTTAGAAAGTTTGCAATGTGAAAACTTGCATCGAAAATAATTTGGGGTGAAGTATTTGTAATACAGATACTCAAACAGGAAGGAATAAAAGAGACAGAAGAGTATGAGAAACTATAAAGTAGGTTGTTACATTTATTTCTTTTTAAAAAGATTTTATTTATTTTTGTGTAGAAGAATGGGCATAGGTCAGAGGTGCAGAGGGTGAGAGGATTCACCAGAGACAGAGTGGAGGGCAGAAGGGTGGATCTACTGAAATACGACTGCTGAGGGGAGCAGCAGGTGAAATAGGAGAGGTCAGCTCTGGGCTGCTGAGGTGGTAGTGCTGACTTAACCCCTTGGCTACCAGACAGGGCCAGATGTTAGGTACACTTACATTGTCCAAAGTCATTACTTTAAAGTCAAATATAACAGTTTTAGATAGAAACTATCAACTTCTAGATATTAGGTTAAAAGAAACACACACAAAGTCTGAGGGTAGAAAAATACATCATCAGGTAAATGTTAGCCAAAAGAAAGCTGGAATAGCTTTGTAAAGCATTTAGAATAAAATTTTAGACATAAATCATTATTAGAAAATGGAAAGTCTTATTTCATGTGATAGAAGATACAATTCCCAGAAAACCGGAGTCACATGCAAAAGAATGTAACTGAATCACTATCTTACACTATACAAAAATATTAACTCAAAATGGATTAAAGACCTGAACGTAAGACTTGAAACCATAACATTCCTAGAAGAAAACATAGGTGGCAATAATTTTCTTTGATTTGATATGAAAAGCAAAGGCAATAAAAGAAAAAAGTTTCCTTCCCCTCAGGGACGGAGGAGTCTTTTCTGAACCCAGGATGATACACTCTAACTATGTGCACTTCAAGTGTGATAACGCAATAAGAATCAGCATCCTGTTTCACCAGACTGTTTGACTTTCACCTAATACACAACACACTCCATTCTCCTCACAGGGCTAATTCTTCTTTATCCTTTAGACCTGGCTCCCAGGACTCAGCCTGCACACCATGCCCTGCACCCCTCCTCTGCCTCCCGCCTGTGGTGTCCCCTGTGTTCACACTAAGCTGTGAACACACTAAGCTGGCTCAGCCCTTTTCCATGCCACTGCGGCCATGTCTATGAGGCTACCTTCCCAGAAAGTGAACCTGTCCAGGGCAGAAGCTCTGTCACCTGGGCCTAGCGTGACAGGTTGCTGAAGCACAGCCTTCAGCCCTAATGACCTTCTCTGCCAAATCTTGACCACCTTGCAAATCTTGACACATTCCAGTCCCCAGTTCAAGCTGGTTCTTTTTGGGGAAGTCACAGTGAGTTCTGCCCCACAACTCTGTTCCTTCCTATTCTTCCCCATACCCAGGTTTGGACCTCCCCCTCTCCTTCCTGGAACAGTCTCTTCTCTAGTTTTTTCCCCACACTAACTGCTGGAGGTCCTTCCCAAGTGTGTTTCAGGTCTTGTCACTCCAGGTTAAAGCTCTTTCACGGCTCCTTGCTGTGCTCAGGAGCAGTTCAGACCCTCAACGCTTTACAAAGACATCCCTGGTGACCACATTGCTCCCCTCACCCACCAACCCAACATGCCAGCACAGGGATCCTCACTTAGGGAAGCCCTCGGCCCTGTGCCCAGGACAGGGAGCCATGCCCTCCTCTAGCTCTTTGGCTTTAGCACCAGCACAGTAGGCAGCTTCTGCTGGGAGGAAAGGGGAAGTTTGTGTTCTTTCTACATATTTCATAAGACATGATTTCTTGTGGCAGCTTTTGGATTAATGCTAATTTTGGAAGAGGCTTTGTGTTTTCCTCTGACCTGTTGCACCCCACCCTGGAGAACATCTTAAGAGTCTGTGCGGGCTCAGTGCTCCCAGCTCTGGAGGCTCCACTCACCGTGTTGAAGTACTCGACGCCAGTGGCTTCGAACGCCTTCGCCACAGCTTGGGTTGTGGCCACACAGGCGACAGGATGGCCATTGCCAATGGACTTGCCCATGGTGATGATGTCTGGGACGAAGCCTTCTCCCTGCAGCTGGAAGGCCCAGAAGCACTTGCCTGCTCGGCCGAAGCCCACCTGAATCTCGTCTGCAACAAAGAGCCCTCCGGCCCTGTGGATGTGCCTGTGCAGAGGACAGACAGCTGACGGAGCATGGCGGTGAGGGGATCAGCCTCGGAGTCTCCGGCTGAATCCTCAATCCTCACTCCGCCGATGGAAGGTGGGCACCACTATTTCTTCAGGGGCAAACAGGTTAGGCTGAGGTTGGAATCTGGAACACAGTATGGGAAGCCCCATTCCACTCCTGCTTTCCCTGGGGCACCCTCCAACCTACTCACTTTGCCACTTCTGGGAAGTAGCCCACAGGGGGAATGATCTGCCCGCCCACACTGGGCAGCGACTCGGCGAAGAAGGCGGCAATCTGTGGACGAGATGGGACAGATGGGGTGTCGGGAACACTATGGTGGGGGCACTGAGTGGCAAGTGTTCTGCCAGTGATGCCTCAGAACTGGTGCCAAGCAGGATGAGTCACTGCCATCACCGTGGCCCCTCTTCTGGCTCACACGGCATCTGAGCTCTGTGACTCAGTTTTCTTTCAGGCCTCAAACCAGATCTCATCACCTGGATCCCTCCGGACCCCTTGTACTGAGCAGGCCCCAGAAGAACCCAGTGATATCTCCCCCCTAAGTCAGTTCCTACCCTGTCCCTCCATCTGGTGACCTGCACCACTCTTGCCTAGGACAGAAATCTGGCCCCTGCACCCATCAGTTAGCATGGCACTGAACCCCACTCTAACATCTCTGTACCCCCTTTCCCCCACCCAACACTGCTGCTTCCACTCTCGGCCTCGGCTTCCCACAGAGGCCATCTAGCCCTTCAGCCTATGCTCCACAGCCTGCCAGGTTGATGCCTCCATCCAAACAGCTGGTCACTGTCCTGCTAAAATGCTTCAAGGATCCTTTTCATTTACGGTTGTGACTTCTAGGCTGAGTTCTGCCATGGGGCTACTTCAGAGGCCACTACTAACATAGGGAAGGGCGTGGAGGGGAAACAGTCCCCCACCCCTGCTGCCACCAGAGCAGTCTGTTGAAGGCTGGTAAGTGCTGCTGAAAAACATAGGCCAAGCTGCCCTCATCTGACTTGGCAGACCTTGCCAGCCTTGGTAGCCTGCCTGTCTGCCATATCCTGGACATCAGTCTTTCAGGGAGGCCTTCTGGGTGCCTCACACCAAGAGCTATTGCCTTCCCTCTATTGTCACCATGGCTACTGCTCTCCCGGGGCCCCTGTCTGCTGTCTCCTTCTCCCCTATGTGCTCTGGGTCCAATCTCACATCACCTGCCCTCAGACTGGCCCCATTTGAGGGCACCCCCTGATCTTTTTATGCACCCTCTGAAAACCCTTCAGAGGCTCCCATGATCAAACAGACCTCAGCACAGCACCAGCCGTTCTCAGCACACAGGTCCTGCTGGCTGGGTGGTTCATCTCCCGCAAGCTCGCCCTGGCCCGCATGCAGCGGCTCCTCACCTTGATGTGGGCTGTGCCCATGTGGTATGTCCTTCCTCTTGCTCTCCCCACCCCGCCCCACCTGCGGTGGCGAACTCCTACTCTCCTATGACTGAAACCAGGCAGCACCTCCCCCACAACCACACGCGTGCAGTCTGGGCCCGGGACCCCTGCCGTGCTCGGGACATACCCTTCCGCTGGCTTCCCAAGGAGGGGGGCTGCCTAGCATTAGCACTGGGTGGCAACAGAGGACGTGACAGTCACTGTTTGCTGGACAGGACACGTGCGGATGCAGTTACCTTCCTGCCCTTCTCCTGTATGCTGCTGACCACGTGTTTCACCTCGTTGGCATAGGCCAGAGCTGGACTGGGGTGGTCCTCCCGGTAGGGACCCCGGTAGGTGTCTGGGAGAGGTGCCTGCAGGGAGCGACAGCACCTTGTCATGTTGCCTGGGGTGCGGGCACCGACCTGCTGGACCAGCTGCTCCCTTGGGCAGTGCATACCACATGGACCCACTCCTTCTGGCCATCCAGGTCCCGGAACTTGTAGGGACTGATGTCAATCAGGGAGCTCAGATGACCGTGATAAGCACTGGGGAGGAGACAGGGGTCAGCTTCAGGCCAGGGGCCACATATTCCCTGCCTGGCCCAGGTGACAGCCTCCCCACCTCAGGAGGCACACCGGGGAGACCAGCCTTTCTGACACAGCTCCAAAGTCTGGGGGACGCAAGTCTGGGAGCTCCCAAATCTAGGGCTAGGGACACATGCGCCTTGCAGTCAGCAAGGCTTCCTTCGTGATGGTGGCTAGTCACTTATCCTTTCTGGGTCAGTTCTCTCCTTCAGGGTTGTAATGAATTTTTTAAATTGAAGGAGTACTGGCTTATTACTATTAACATTATATAGCTTTACGGACTCAGGTCGACATCTGTGTAGACTACTTTATGCTCGTCACCAAAGAGTTTAGTTGCCACGATCACTGTACAGTCGATCCCTTCAACCCGTGCTGTCTGAACCATACTTGGCATATGCTCTGGCGTCTGAGCCTGGGTCTTGTGCAGAGCAGATGCTCAATATGTGGGAGCTACTGTAGGAACAGTTTTAATATCAAAAAACGTTGTGGGACAACTCTCACTCCCTTACAAAGCATTTCTGTTCCCCATATGCCGCCCTCCCAGAAGGCAGGCCCAGGGGAAAGGGACCCTGGTGTGTGTGGGGTGGCTCAGTGGTCAGTCACTGCCTCATGCTTCCTACAGCAGTCCAGGCCCTTCCACCGTCCTGTCTAGTGCATCCAAGCTCAGAGCCTCACTGTTCCAAGCTTCTGGAGGAGCTAAATTGGTGAGGGGCACTTACTGATCTAATACCACCACGTCCCAGTGTCCTGTGTACTGGCGGGCCAGCCTCAGGGCCAGGTCATTGGCTTCCGACCTACAACAAAGAAGGCGGGCACTGCTGGGATGGCCACCCGAGGGACTCCTCTCCTGGCTACCTGCTTCCCACAGAGAAACCCAAAAGGCAGGAGGAGCCCTTCCAGCAGCAAGAACGTTCTCTGGAGACTATTTGTTAGACATTCAAATCCATGCAGTAAGTATTTATCAAATGGCTCCTCTATGCTAGCGGCTGGGACAAGCATAATGGGTAAAACAGGTAGGTCCTGACCTTCTGGCTTGTACCATGAAAGCCAAAAAATGAAGTAAAGAATGATCACTGAGGGCCTCCCTGGTGGCGCAGTGAGTTAAGCAACGCACTATGAGGCAAACCGCAGCCACTGTAGCACGAGTTTGATCCCTGCCGCTGGCCAGGGAGGGGACCCACATGGCGCAGCAGACCTCTCCTGCCTCGCCCGCTGATCCCCTCAGTGTGTCTCAGTCAGTCTGCCTGTTCTGCTCCCGGCTCTGTCTCTGGTGAATCCTCTCACCTCCCACGACTCTGGCCTGTACCCCAGCTCCTGTATGCATAAATAAATAAATCTTAAAAAAAAAAAGAATCATCACTGAGATAATGGAGTGCCAAGAGAGGACCCGATGAGTCCTACTGTGCATAATGAATGGGGTGTCATAGGAAGAACCCAAATTCATTTGTTGAAGCTCCAACCCTCCAGTATCTCAGAATGGGACTGTATCTTAAGACAGAGCCTTCAAAGAAACAAAGTTAAAATGGGCCCTAACCCAGTCATATTGATGTCTTGATAACAAGGAGAGATCTGGACACAGAGAGGGACAGCCGGGGTACGCATGCATGGAGGAAAGACTGTGTGGAGACACAGTAAGAAGCTGGCCACCTGCTAACCAAGGAGAGAGTCTTCAAAGAAACCAGACCTGCAGAAACCTTGGCCGTCAATACATTCCTGTTGTTTGACCCCTCAATATGTGGTATTTGCATGGCGACCCAAATAGACTAATGCAGCAAGGATACTGTGAGGAGGCAACACCTACCCTGAGCCCTGAGGGGAAGTTTCCAGGTAGAGTGTTTCTATTAAGGAACAGGTGAGGTAGGGATTTTGGCTGTAGCCCCCAGCCAAGTGCTTGTGTCTACATAAGCAGATATAAAGCAACAGACCATCTCAGGAAAGGATCTGTGAGGGGCTAAGAAGAGCTTGGTGTGCTTAGGAGCTGAAAGGACAAGGGAGGAACCAACAGAGGCCAGGACAACACAGGAGAGAAAGTCAGGAGACCAGTGAGGCTAAGGTCAGAAGGCCTCAGAAAGCGCCTGGTTTTCTTAGTGTCCTTCCTTCCTTCTCAGCATCTTCCCCTTACCCTTCTTTCCTTCCATCTAACCAAGAGTGCACAGGTCTCAGCAGCTAAGACCAGAAAGCATTTCCTGAGAGACTGACAACTGTCAATACTACCGAGACACAGAGGAAGACAAAGGCAGCAAAGACACCCTTGGCTTTGGTGACATGGATGTCACTAGACTCCAGGAGTAAACATGGTGGTGTAAGGCAGCAAATGTCCCTTCCTCCACTGCCAAGGAAGCTCTGGCTTTTGGACCTTGCTCCGTGCTCTTCCCAGAGAGCCCTGGCTTTGCCATCTCCTGTGAGGGTAACCTGGGCCAGTTAGCTCCTGTCCTTAGACTGTTGTTTCCTTACCTGTAAAACAAAGACAGTAAATTCTACTGCCTAGAAATTACTAGGGCACTGATGAATGTGAAAGACAACGACTGGGGCAATCACTGTTACTACAATCCCAGTGCCATGACCTGTGATTGGTTGGAGTGCTCTCTCTGTGTTCTGTGAACACAGCATCCTTGCCTTTTCTGTCTCCGCTGCCACTCCTAACATGAGCGACCACCACTTGTCACCTGGCTGAACTGGCACTAAGGGTGTGCATGTCTGCCCTGCTGACTCACTTGCCTGATTAAAACCTTCCAATGATAAAAACAGATTCCTCACTTGGCAGGTGAGATTCTGGGTGGTGGACACACTGCCACCCTTCCAGTGTGAGTTTGCACCCTTCTCCCTAGCTTCACCGGCTTCTATTGGTTTCTCACGTGTGCCAGGGTGCCATGCTGCAGGACCTTTGCACAGGCTGTATTGTGCAATGACCAACCTTGACGAGAACACTTCCGACGGAGAGGACAGCATCCTTCTTTCCTCCTCATTTAGTTATCGCCCAGAGAGCTCTTGGTCTAATACCATGTTTTCAAGGAAGCCCTCCCTGACCCTCACAGAGCATGCCAGTCACCCCTACTGCTTCTGTGCTTCATTAGAACCTATACATCCCCCCCAAGACAATGACCCCTCTTCGTAATCTCGTATTTCTTTGAAAAATCACCTCATGTTTCTGTTCCTTACTCAACCAGCTGAGTGTAGGGATTTTGGCTGTAGCCCCCAGGCAGGTGCTTGTGTATACATAAGCAGATATAAAGCAACAGGCTGTAACAGTAAGCCCCAATGTTCTTGGGAGGGAGTTAATGGCACTCCTTACTAAGAGACCAGGAATGATCTTACAGAATAAGCACTGGGTCTACAGCAAGTTAGAACAGGCACCTAGGCCACAGAGGACTACCTCTCTAGAGTAAACACTCAGTGGGCTACATTATACCACACCCGCATTTGTCACCCCTTCTTGTAGTGGGTCTGGCCGCAGTCCACTTACCCAGAATTGAGGAAATAAAACACACAGAGCTTCTCTGGCAGAGTCTTGGACAGCCTCTGTGCATAATCCACGATGTTGTCGTGTAGGTATCGGCTGTTGGTGTTGAGCTCCTGGTTCTGATCATGTGCTGCTTGGACCACGAGGGGGTGGCAGTGCCCAACTGGAAGAGGCCCCCCTCCATCACACAGTCAACTCTGCTCAGCCAGTCCCACCCTGCCTCCCCCTGGCCCCATCTGTGAACCTGGAGGGAGAGGTGGAGAGGAAAGGGAATCTGAAGATGGGGGTAGGGAAAAGAGATACAGGTTCTAGAAAGGGAGATCTAGAAACGAGTTCCTGAGATTTTGGCAGAAGGCAAAAGCTCTCTGGTAGAAATCCTAGCTAGAAAACACATCTTTTAAAGGAAGCTTCTTAAGGCCTTCCCCTTTACAGGAAGGGGGATGGGGGTGGGTGGGGGAGGAGGGATACTTCTTTCCTCCTCATTTAGTTATTGCCCAGAGAGCTCTTGGTCTAATACCATGTTTTCAAGGAAGCCCTCCCTGATCCTCACAGAGCATGCCAGTCGCCCCTACTGCTTCTGTGCTTCGTTAGAACCTATACATCCCCCCCAAGACAATGACCCCTCTTCGTAATCTCGTATTTCTTTGAAAAAATCACCTCATGTTTTGGGGTATAGAGTGCTTGTTAATGGATTTGACTATTTATTACTAAGGGATGCCAGAAGTAATATTAATCACACTGGCCAACCAATGGCCAGGTATGATGATCACAGCGAACATTTATCAAAGCCAGATACATAAATTAACTCACTTAATCCTTCCAAAATACCTTGAGGTGCATACCTGCTATTGTATCTATTTTGCAGATGCACAAAGCATTAAATAACTTGCCCAAGATCACAAAGTCCCTAAGGTGAGGGGACAGGGATATGAACCTAGCCGGTCTGGGGTTAGAGTTCCTGCTTTTAACCTCCAGATTGCCTGCTGAGTCATGAAATTCCTTTTCTTCAACTCTGGCGGGCCCTATCTGGAAAACTGAATTCCTCTGTCTGGAATGCAAGATGGCACAGGGGCTGAAGTCTTGTCTTGGCCCCTAGCACTTGCCTAGGATCCTGCTCTATTGCTGGTCATGGCTGGGAACTGAACCCCAGATTTCCAACTCCCATCCAATTTTTTGACTCCTGCCTGATTTAGCATAGTTACCACTTAGAAACATGTAACGCTGCACCTGAGACTGGGCCTCTTCTGCACACAGATGCTGGTTCAGCCCCACCCAAGTTGTCACACAGCTCTGCAATCCAAGGATCACCCTTGGAAGGTCACAGCCTGGGGGCTCTTCTCCTGCCCCACCAGACTGGGACGCGATACTGACCGTGAGCCACATTGTTGATGCAATCGATGTATTCTGTCCCCTGTTCGTCATACATGTACTGCCCTTGGCCCCGGACAATCTTAATAGGATCCTCAGGAAAAAAGAGCCTGGAGGAAGAGCTGTGGGGACAGGCAAGGAGTAGATAGCCACAACTGAAGACCTGAAGGGTGAAGGCCTCCCTCACCCTTTCTGGAAAGGACAAAAGCTTGAAGAGCAAGATGGTGCTTCCCTGCCTTGTCTTCCCATTCCACAGGTGAGGGATAGGAGGTAAAGGACAGGGCAAAAATATTGCTAAAACGTAAGTAATTTTAAGACTCTGTAGCCTGATTTCCATATGGAGCCACATTGGTCCCTTGGATAGGGGGGACAAGGTGACCAAGCCAGACTCATCCCAGCAGTGTTCTTTGTTGGGATGGGTGTGAGGGAGGGCACCTCTATTAGCTGGGGTCTTTCAGCCCTAAATGGCCCTCGCCAGCCATGTGGCCCTGCTGCTAGATACCAGCCCCATGCTGAAGCCAGCTGCTGCCTCACGTGCCCCTTGTATGGAGAGCCCTCCTCACAGGCCAAGCGAGGACTTTCTCTAAGTTTGCCTGTGAAACAACCCCCAACCCCACCCTGAACCGAACTTCGGTTCCTTCCAGGGTCACTCTCGGGCCAAGTCCATATACTGCTGGCGGGTCGCCACTGGAGGAGGTGCTCCCGAGTGCGGGGGCAAAGGCTGCCAAAAGGCAGGGAGCAGCCGCGGCAGGACAGGCTTTCTGGCGTCCCAGAGAGGACGCGGTGGGGGAGGCCGCCCGGCAGACCAGCGGTCCGCCCGGTCGAGGCGCGGGCGGTAGAGCAGCCCGGGCCGGGGAGGTCGGGCGGGGCTGGAGTCTGCGGGCTCGGCGTCGGCCGTGCGTGGGCGCGCCGCACCGCCACCGTCTCGGTACCTGAGCAGCCGCTGCCTCAGGGCTAGAGTCTCGGCCTTGGGGCGCCGATCCGCGGCCATGGTGTCTGGCAGTCGCGCGGGGGCCTCTGAGCCGACAGGTCTTGCACGCTGGCTCGGCCTCCCAGGCCCCGCCCCTCCCCTACAGGCCCCGCCCCGGCCCGGCCCCACCCCGGCCCTCCTAAGCCCAGACCCGGCAGATCGCGCGCTGGTCCCCGCCTCCCAGAGGTTCATTTCACTTTTGGGATCTCATTCATTCCGCGGACCAACCTGATGGGTTCCCAGTGGTGGGAACCGCTGCCCAGGAGTCGGGTTTGTGCTCGCCTCTTCGGATGCTGCCCTGGCCCTGCTCCCCAGACGCACCTCAACCCTCTCCCTCGGTTTCCCGTGGATCCTTCTTGGGGAAAGTGTCCCTGGGTGAATCTGCTGTTGCTTCCAGCACCCAGGCAGGGCTTTGCGCTCCGACAGTGCTCGCCCTGGTGAGCCTCGGGTTCAATCTCTGAGTCGTCTTTATTGTGGATAAAATGGCACGTACTGTGACAACTGGCATGTGTGATAAGGGAAATGTGTTACGGGCACCCTGTCTGGTACACAACTGGAGGCTCGGGATAGTGAGGCACTGGAGCAGGACCTGGGATTTGAGCAGCGAGGAAGGATCCCCAGGAAGGGCAGAGAGAGGCACAGGGCCTCTGCTAGGGCTGACCAGGGAGGTCTCGGTCACCACCTTCAGAGAAGCTTGACTCCTTCTAGCATCCAGGCAGGGAAAAACGGACTTACCAGCGCCATGCTGTGTTTAAGCACAAAGAGTTGGAACGCCCCCCGAGCCTGGGGCCCAGAAAAGGAAAGGGCTTTGCTTTAAGCGAATGTGTAACAGAGGCTGAAGTCCAGCCCAGGTCTGCCTGACTCCCAGCACTGGGAGTGAGAGGGAAAATGCCCTCAAGGGGCTGGGAAGCTGGGAGAGCAGAGAGATATGCCCTCCTGGTGTGGGGCACTGGGACTTTCTACCTCCACGAACCCTAGAACTAGAACCTGGGGCTGCCATCTGAGGGGTCGGGGGTGTCCTGAGTGAACAGGGAAAGGCAAGGCCCCTGTTTGGCTCTTCTGTCTATGTCTTCATAATCCTAACCTCAAATTTGCATCTTTTTTGCTGATTTCTTCATTTTCATCCCATAAAACTGTAAAGTGCTTGAGACATTTAGTAGAAGAACGTTTGATGTTTAAGAAAATTGTGGTAACATAAACGTAACGTGAAACTTCCCATCTTAGCCATTTTAAGTGTACAATTCAGGGATGTTAAATACATTCATGTCATGCAACTATCACCTCCAGAACTTTTTCAAATTCCCAAACTGAATGGAGTTTATTCTTTTAATTGTAGAGTTGAATTGAACCATATGTGTGATTGTTGAAAGAAATTTCTCCTAAATTAACCAAGAGAGGTTGCTTGTGGCCTATATTTTTCTGGGGTTCCTTCCCAACCCCTGTATGTGACAGATGAGTGGGACTGAGGGTCACTCGGAATTTCAGTGGATCTGTTCCTCTTTGGTGGAGAAACCCATAGGTTTCTCCTATGACCTGTAATTTCAGATTTTAGTGGAGTATGTGTTTGGGGAGTGTCCCATTTGGGACTTATCTTTGGCCCTATCTTGCAACCCCCAACTGGCCTGTCTTATTACAGGTCCAGGGAAGCTAGAAAAGTCAAGTTGACTCAGAGGTTTTTCCTGTCTCAGAGAAGGGAGTGAGGAGACTGCAGCCTGGCCCAGTCCACATCTCACCAGCTGGGGTATGTGCAGGATCAGGAGACCATACAATTGAATGTCAGACCAGCTGGACCATTTCCGGGGTCAAGAGGATCTACAGCAGAGAGGGAGGACACCACCAGGACGCCTCCCCTATTTTCCTATTCAGAAAAACTCACTCTTTCCTGGCCTTGGCCCCTTGCTAAGCATTCTTCTTTCTGTTATCTCATGTCCTGCCTTTGGGGTGCCATTGGAGGCCAAGAATACAATGGAAGGGGGAGAGTCAAGATTTGAATCCAGGGCATGGTGTTTCTCAAAGCAGGCAGCACTGGTATTCTTGGTGAGGTGAGTCATCATTGGGAAGGACTGTCCCATGCATTTTGGATATGTAATATCCTTGGCTCTGCCTGCTGAATGCCAGGATGCCCCTGAATTACTGAAACAACTACAAGCGCCCCTTTCATCTCTAGCAGTACCCAGGGATCAGGAGAAAGGAGACCTAGGTAAGTCCAGTGCACCCAGGCCTCACATTCATCTGCAAAAGTGGAATGCTCATGATTAGTTTAGCCACCGTGAAATAGAATGGGGTTTTTCCCTTTCTTTCAAAAAGGGGTATGAGGCAGAGCTACCCTTCTTAGCAAGAAATGAGACCCTTCAGCTCTCAGAGCTCGGCTGGAAGGCAGGGTGCTCCAGACCCTGATCAAGTCATTTACTTTTCTGTAGTCTCTTGCTCTTATCCCAAATTCTTGGAGACTCAGTAGGTTCTAGATTTTAGTTTGCAGGCCTGAGGCTATGTGATATGATGCCACAAGGGGGCAGCGATGAGCCATGAATGGCCTGTCCTGGGGGATGGGGAACACATGACTTCCACACCAGGGAGATCTGCCCATTAATCACCCTGCATCTTTGGGGCTGCCTAGCAAACCCCAGGCCTGCCAAGCAATTTCAGAAGGACGAACTGGAGGACATCTGAAGGCCAGTCACTAGTCCAGTCCCAAGTCTGCCACCACCGCCTGGCTTTGCATCCCAGGGCAGGAGGCTCTCCCTTTGGAGCCTCAGTCTTCCCAATTATAAGACATGGTGACACCTACCACACAGCTTCTGGCCTTCACAGGGCTGATGAGGTACCTGGGTGGAGAAAGGAATGAATGACAAGGAAGGTGCAGTTGATTTGTGGTGCTGGTGCTCTAAGGACACTTGGAAGCCCAGTGGTCTCCACCAGTCGTCATAGCCCCAGGGACCTAGATGACTGGTCCAGCGGCGTGGTTTGCCATTACCACTGGCAATGCAGGGAGATGGCCGTGGAGACTTGACAGTCTTCCTCCTTTGCCGTTGTGGCTGGGCTTCTCCTGCTTATCAAGGGAGTCACATAGCAATGTGTGTATGGGGGGACTACCCATTCTGAGGCCCTCCTTAGCCCTCAGTGCTTGAGGGAGGATAAGGCCAGAGATACTGTCTCATTTATACCACCGTGTATGTGTTTGGTGTTGTCAGCTGTGAAATGGACACATTCCCTGGGTCCCTCTCAGGGCTGTTGTAGGACCAGCTCGGATGAGAGGTATAGAAATGCTGTTGGACTATGGCCCTTGTTTGGTCTTGTGTCAGGAGGAGAGAGGGAACTGAGTCATAGGTGCTTCCAGGCACCTGACCTGTTCTAGGTTCTTCAAGTATTCCATGTAATTGTCCTCGTTTGACCACAATCTAGTGTGAGCATTGCTGTTCCATTTTACAAATGAGGTGGAAGGTTGAATTTTCTAAGGGCACAGCATTAAGATCTGTGACTCCACATTTACTTCTTAAAGCAGGACACTGACACTTTTCCCTTGAATTGGGATGAACTTCTAATTCTGGCAGGAAGTAAAACCATGTGACTTTTAAGGCTTGGCCATACAAGCTGACATCACTTCCAACGGGTCCACCTGGAACATTCACCCCTGGAATCCAGCGCCATGCTGTGAAGAAGCCCAGACTAAGGGGAGGCCTGGGTAGATTTCTGGGCACCTGATGTCTCAGCTAAAAGTCAGCATTGCCTGCTGGGCGTGGGAGAACTTGAGCAACCTGCTGAACCCATTAACCCTTTAACCCCTGTAAGCCAGAAAATAAAGAGGCTCGTTGCTTTAGGGCAACACATTTGGAGGTGATTTGTTACACAGCAGTCACTTGTCAGGGGACTCCTCAGAGGCCCAGTGATGCATGTAACTGGTCAGGGGCTCAGGTGGTAACGGCAGGCCCAGGCCTCTAGTTCGTGTCTTCCTTCTTATACACACCATCTTTCCCTGGCCTAAACTACTTCCTCTGGTTTCTGGGGAAAGTCCTCTTGTCTCTGACCACCCATCAATGGACACACTGAAATCTGTTGAAAAAGTGGTCCAAGATGGAGGCACTTGTGCTAAGCCCACAAAGACTTAAGATCAAACTTAAATGTGGCTTTAAACCACCTGTGGTTTTACCTCCCCAAGGATGAATTCCTACCTGGTGAGTATGGGATTTTCTGACCAGCACCAAGGCAGAAGATGAGGTCATCTTCTCCAGTTCCCTAAAAGAAGACGAGATCATCTGCCCTAAGACCTGTTTGCATTCTCCAAATGTAGACTACCTGAGCCTGAAATAATTCCCTCATCCTTAATCTTGCCTCTTCCTGCTTATAAAAAGCCTTTCATTTTGTGCAGCTTTTAGGAATACCCTTCTCATTGCTAGATGGGATGCTGTCCAGTTCAAGAATCATTTAACAAGGGAAGCTTGGTCTTTAAAACAATGGGGTTGGATTTTCTGTTATTTGGCAAACCTTACCCAGGCATACCCCACCAAGGGGCAGTCTGCAAGGACAGACACACCCAGACACACCTTGGCGGTTTATTACATGCGGTGATATCCATCTATACAGAGAGAGGCAAGCAGCTGGAGTGGCGGCTGGAGGAGGGAAGCTTCTTTTCCCAAAGGCCCCCTGGTCAGGCGGCAGGCAACCAGCCCTGAGGCTTCTTCCTCTGCTCACCCGCTGGAGGACCATTTTGGCAGGCTGACCAGAGTTCTCCTGGGTGTAGACTTGGGCCAGTGAAACCTGAGCTTTGAGCTGGAGGCCCATCTCCTCAGCCCAGCTAAGTCCAATCACGTCCCTGTTTTGGGTGGCATGGAGACAAACAGGAAGTAGCAGCCACTCTAGCCTGTGCCCCAGTGTCTTCTGCCCTTGGGTGGCAGGGGGCTCCCTCCAGCTGAGACCACATGACGGCGATCACAGTGCTTGGTCTCTACTTTGGATCAGAGGACATGTGTTCTCACACAGGCTGGCTTCCTGAGGTCTACTGAACTGGACGGTAGCTGGATCTGTCCACGCTGCTTGCCACAGCTTCCAGCATCCAGCTCCAAGTGTTGGACAGGAGGCTTGTCTGGCTCTGCTGAATCCAGGGCCCTGGAGGACCCCAAGAGGGCAAGCTGGCTGTGGCTGAGGCCAGAGATGCTGGGAGCATCTGCAGTGCTAGTCCAAGTTTTGGCCTTTTTGAATGTGGTCAGGCCCGGGGGCTCCACAGCTTCGGCGACAGGGAGCAGTGGAGCTGCTGCTGGTCAGGTGACCAAAGGCCCGACCTGGTGTCTTTGCGGTCTCACCTGAGCCAGGACTTTCACCTTCGTCTCCTTCCAAGAAAGCCAAGCCCCGATATGCCCTTTGGGTACATGATTCCTGGCGACTGGCCTGGCCACTTTCCTGCTAGCCTCACATGCTGGCCAGTCCTGTGTTGGGGTGGGCACGCTCTCAAGTGTTAAAATGCCACAGGTGGGGCATCCCATAAAAAATCAATATATTACTGTTTTGTTTTTACAAACATTAAAAACGTCCACAAGGCTCTGTACAGGTTGTGAGCTGGGTCCTGGGGTCACTGGAAGCGGAGGGAAAGACTGAAGGTGAGGAGGGGTCGTGAGGCACCCACCCTGGCCCGGGCGCCTGTCCTGATATAGCTGTGGAGCGGGTAAGCCCCAAACCACTTGGCTCCTGGCCCCCATGCCCTCTTGGTGGGGCAGTTGGACAGGGTCCCGGGGGTGCTGATGCTTTTCTCTAGTGGGGCCTGAGTGACAACAGGGTGGGTTGAACACAATCACCCAGGACCACAGGTCTTGGACCGAATGAGCTGAAACTAAGGTGGTGAAGGGAAACAGGACCATTCAATGAGTGACTGTATGGGAGACCGCTGACACCCAGTCTTGGGACCCGCCTTTGTCCCCCCAACTTCTGGCCAACCTGCCCTGGAGACCCTTTTTTGCAAGGTACCTTATGCCAGCAGCCAGGCACGGGCAGCCCATCGGGGCCCTGAAAAGGAAGGCGGTTTCAGTGGTGGGGTTCCCTACCATCCACACCCCCTTGCCCTGGATACAGGGAGGTGTGGTCCAGGGGCTTCCCCCTGAGGCTTCCTGATGCCACCAAGGCAGAGCCTGAACGCCTGCTCTGACCGCTGGTAGCCAGTCATGGGACACAAGGCCCGGACTGCTTGTCCCAAGTGTGCTTTTACGGGACTGTCAGACCAGGAGGACGCTGTGGAGTATGAGGCAGCATGCTGGACTTTGGAGACCAGGAGCAGGGCCTGGCTTGGCCTCCTGAGGGGCTGCACAGCTTCCTGCCTTGTGGTCTTGACAGCGGTCCTGGTCCTTCTCACCGGGGGCCTGAGAACTCGCTCCATGAGTGAGTAAGTGGTATCCCTCTCAGGCCCAGCCTGGCCCCTTCTGTCTGAGTACCAGACAGAGAGGCAGGTGAAGGCCATCAGGGTACAACTGGGCAGGGGCCCAGGGTGTCTAGAGGCACCAGTAGGGCAACTCAGCCATCCTATGTGAGCTTGGGTAAGTTTCCTATATTGGGGGAACTAGAAAGGGACAAAGGCTGACTTTTAGGCTAAAGTCACCGAGGACCTCTGGGGTGAACACACTTAACACTATTCCGAGACGCATGCACAGGCCTCAGACATGTGGGAGCACAGGCTGGGGCCTGAAGGGGAGTAGGTAGGAGAGGCAGAGCGCAAAGGCAGGAGGGGAGGAAAGGCAGGGCAGAGCCATGGGCACAGCGGCCCAGAGGGCCTGGCGCAGCACAGCACAGCACAGCACACAGCAGACCAGACCGCATACCACAGGGCAGGGCCCGCTGCCCCTCGTCGGGGCCCTGGGCTCCAGGGCCCCTCGTTTGCGTCCACATTTAGGATTCTCCTGTTTCAGAGACAAAGACTTATGACTTAGAGGGAAGTCTTGACCCAGGGCATGAGGTATGGGGCCACCCGTCCCCTGCTGTTCCTGGCACTTCTTGTGTGTGTTTGCTCTGTTCTTCATGCCTTTACTTTATGGATTCCTCAGCACCATCACAGGAAGGAATTAGCATCTCACTGTATGGAGAAGGAGACTAAGGGACAAAGGACATCAGGGGTCTGGGTCCCTGGTTCTGGTACCCCTTTGGAAGGGGACCTGTACACATCATAGCTGGAGGCTCCTCTCCATGCTCTAAGGGGCTAGAGCGGGGCTGGGGCGGGGCTGGAGCGGGGCTGGAGCGGGGCTAGATCTGAGTATGTGGTCGTATGCAAACTCAATTGTGTTTTTCTTGTCTTTTCTGAGTTCCTCTGGATGAGTCCACTTTGCAAACCCTCCTGTCTTCTGGAAAGAGGGAACTGCATTTTGGTTACTTCAGATACTGGGCTGTGGGCTGTGGGAGAGGATAGGAAGGAAAGAGGCCGGGGATGTGTGAAGGAAAGAAAGGGGCTTTGGGGTGTATGGAGATTCAGGGGGAGTGGTAAGGCCACCCCAGACCAAAAAAACCTTTTTCAGGGATGGAGAGGAAAGACTCAGAGATGAGGTCGTTTCCCTCCCCTTACGGCCCTGGATGCTAAGGAGACTCTGAACCCTGACCAGTCTTCCATCTCTATAGAGGGGCTGGATCCCCTCTGCCTGAGACCAGAGTGAGAGGAGCTTGACAGCAGGGCTAGCGATGGTGGCCGGTCAGGATGGCTCACCAGGCGAGGCCAGCTTGGCTTCTGGGATGTGCAACTGAGCTCTGAAACTGGGAAAATGTTGGCCCAAACCCAGCTAGGGGCAGCAAAGAATGCGTTGCTCCTGCCTGCTCTGACACATACCACAGGACATGGCTGGTCCAGGCCTGGCGGTCCCGGTTCACCCTTCTGGCCCTTCACTCCTTTCCGCCCCGGGACTCCTCGCTCCCCCTGCACAAGGAGGAGATAGGGTTATGGCCATCGCTGGCCTCCAACACAAACCAGAGAGATGAGCCTGGGCCTGTAGCTGCCCCTGCCCTGTGTCCCCTCCCAGCCTCCATCTGCCCCTGTTTTCTCTCCACCTGCCCCCACCTTCTCTCCACGTTCGCTGCGGTCACCTTTCTCTCCTCGGGGTCCAGGGAAACCCTGACAAAAGGATCAAAGATTAAAGTAAAAAATAAGATCTGAGGCTTGCTGATGTCATCTGTTCATTTCTGCTCCCTTCCCGTCTATCACTGCCCCCTCCTTCCATGCATGCTCATGGTACAAGCCAGCCCCAGCTCCTAGGCAATGTTGTGTTTCTGGAAGGAAGAGCTCAGCAAGGGGTCTTCTCTCACATAATGGTCACATTCAGTTGGCACTGGCCCTGGTTTGGCTGAAGATAGAGAGCCAGGAAACCCGTGGAAGTTTGTCACCACCTTTGACCAACTGAAAATTGGTGACTGCTCTTTCTGGCTTTGACTCAGTCTCTCATACATTTCTCCTCCTCCCCATTCATTCAAACAACATTTCTAAGCATTCACTAGGAACCATCCATCCTCTAGACATCCTCATTCATCTATTGTCCATCCATCATCCAGATCTGATGTGTTCCCTCTTTATTAATTATATTTTTTATTTTCTGTCTCTTATAATCTGTTTCAACATGTTAAAAGTCCCATCGCTCCAATGGCAAAGGAAACAAAAGCAAAAATGAACAAGTGAGACAATGTCAAACTAAAAACTCTTGAACAATGAAAGAAACTTGCATCAAAATGAAAAGATATCCTACTGAATGGGAGAAGGTATTTGCCCAGTATACATCCAACAAGGACTAATATCTAAAGAAAACAAATACCTCACAAAACTCAACACTAAAAAATGAACAGAGGATCTGAATAGACATTTCTCCAAAGAAGATATACATATTGCCAATAGGTACATGAAATGATGTTTATCATCTTTATTATTAGAGAAATACAAATCAGAATGAGATACCACTTAATATCTGTGAGGATGCCTATTATCTAAAACACAAGAGGGCCTCCCTAGTGGTGCAGTGGGTTAAGCAACGCACTATGAAGCAAACCGCAGCCACTGCAGTACGAGTTCGAGTCCTGCCTCCGGCCAGGGAGGGGACCCACATGGCGCAGCAGACCTCTCCTGCCTCGACTGCTGCTCCCCTCAGTGTGTCTCAGTCAGTCTGCCTGTTCTGCTATAAAAGTGATGAAATCCTGTCATCTGTAACAACACGGATGAACTTACAGAGAATTATGCTTAGTGAAATAGCCAGGTAGAAAAATGTCTGCATCATTTCACTCACATGAGGTATACAGGAAAACAGCAGATGATCTCAATGAAACAAAAATAAACTTTTGGATGATAAGACCAACTAGTGGTTGCCAGACGGCAGTCGGGAGAGGAGTGGGGACATTGGGAAGAAAGGAATAATGGTAAGATGAAGGGTAGAATTGTAGTTTTTATTTTTTTAAAAGATTTATTTATTTATACATACAACAGCTGACTCTGGGTACAGGCCAGAGTCTAGGGCAGTGAGAGGATTCACCAGAGACAGCCAGGAGCAGAACAGGCAGACTGACTGAAACACACTGCTGAGGGGAGCAGCAGTCAAGGCAGGAGAGGTCTACTGCGCCATGTGGGTCCCCTCCCTGGCTGGCAGCAGGGATCGAACTCGTGCTGCAGTGGCTGCGGTTTGCTTCATAGT
>JAGFMF010011777.1:2033172-2083605 GCA_019455555.1 Galemys pyrenaicus
CCCCTCCCTGGCTGGCAGCAGGGATCGAACTCGTGCTGCAGTGGCTGCGGTTTGCTTCATAGTGCGTTGCTTAACCCACTGTGCCACCAGGGAGGCCCATAGAATTGCACTCTTAGTGGTGAACTTTAAGGGAGTATTTGCACGTTAACTCTCAGTGGTGAACACCTGGAACTTACATGATTTGATATAATCTTACTTAAAAAAAAAAAGAGAAAAAAAGTCTGGCGCTTGCTTATGGGCTCTGAGAGAAGGCAATGGGAGCATGCCTTTCACATGCAAACCAACCATGCCCCAACTACCCTCTTTGTCTAACTCTCACACACCAAGCCAGCATTTTTCTCTGCCTGCAATCATTCCTGGACCAGATGACAGGCAACTAGAGACCATGCCTGTAGCTCAGAGCCCACAGGAACTATCCCAACTGGCCAGTCTGAAGGTGTTCACTCTGTCCTGCCTTGTCTTTCCAAGGGAAAGGCCCCAAAAGCTCCAACCAAGGCTTTCCCAACTCCTTTTTGGCTCCTGTCCAAACCTGGTGCCTCCCCGTGTGGCCCTGTGTGTGTATTTTGTTGTACCCTGCACTGGGGGAATGAAAGAAATATATTCTTCTTTCAAAGATCTTTTTGAATGAATCATTTCTGTGTTATCACTCAGTCACCTCTGCAAATTTAAACCTTCCTGTACATTTGTGCCACAATGCTCAGTCTAACACGGCAGGCCTTGGGGCGCAGAAGCCTATGAGCAAAATTTGGTGACAACTATGAACCAAGATGTCACAGGTCACAGGGAGAGGGATTGTTCTGTCAAGGTGAGAGATCAGGGAAGGTTTCTGAGCAGACTCCCCATTTCAGCTGGGCTTGATGG
Organism: Galemys pyrenaicus; assembly: GCA_019455555.1. Lineage (NCBI taxonomy): Eukaryota > Metazoa > Chordata > Mammalia > Eulipotyphla > Talpidae > Galemys > Galemys pyrenaicus. Next base: position 2,034,034 of record JAGFMF010011777.1, read on the forward strand.
AGCAGGTGTGGGGCCAGGAGCCTCCAGGTAGTTCAGGTCACCCAGTCTGGAAGGCAAGTGTGGCCACGTGGCTGGGGGCAGGTAGTCTTGCTAGCTCCATCCCTACCATCTCCCAGGCATCAGAGCCTGAAGCGGATTCACCATCATCTTCTTCTGGCCCTTCTCATGGGTGGAACATGGTCCTCCCAGTCAGAAACTTGTGAGAATTCTCTCATGTCCAAGATTGCTCTCCAAGGTGGTATTCCCTCCTTAACCTTTAGGGGGACACTAAGTCCTTGCAGCATAGCTGCCATTTTCCTTGCGATGGTTACCCGTCCTTCTCTCAGTCCATGCCTCCATCCCAGCTTCAGGGGTAAGCATGTGATCAAGCTGGGGTGAGGCATTCCTATGGCCAGATGACGTGTCACCAGTTACCTAACGGGGCCAATGAGACTTAAGACTTTTGAGTAGTCAGTGAAATAAGACAGAAGGAAAAAGAAAAATATCAGAGAGTTTTGCTTATAGGAGGAATATAGGGGAACAAAATAAGGGATCAGGAAAAAGAATAATAAATAAAAACCCAAATTACCAGGCAACTATAAATCAAAGACATTCTTCAGGGAGGGGAGGCAGAAGGGTCAAAACAGGGAAGGGCCTCCCTGGTGACTCTTAAGGGGTTGAGCACCGCACTGTGGGGTTTTTGCCGCCACTGCAGCATGAGTTTGCTCCTCGGCTAGGGAGGGGACCCACATGGTGCAGCAGACCTCTCCTTCCTCGCCCACTGTTTCCCTCAACAGTGTACTTCAGTTGATCTGCCTATACTGCTCACCACTCTGTCTCTGGTGAATCCTCTTACCCCCCTGTACCTCTGGCCTATACCCCAGATCTTGTATGCAAAAATAAATAAAATCTTAAAAAAAACAAAACAAGGGAGGGAAGAGCACAAGGGACTGTGGCGATGGTGCATGGGTGAATTGGTGGGAACTGGGAATTTTACGAGGACTACATCTGAGAAGAGAAAGCATGCATTGTACAAAAATGAACAATATTGTAAAATATAAATAAACAAATTAAGTAATTAATTAGAAAAAAGACTTTCAAGAGTTGAGAATGAGGGGCCTCCCTGGTGGTGCAAGGGGTTAAGCATTGCACTATGAAGCATTCACAGCAACTGCAGCAGGAGTTCAATCCCTGGCCACGGGGGTCCCACATGGTGCAGCAGACCTCTCCTGCCTTGCCCACTGCTTCCCTCAGCAGTGTACTTAAGTAGATCTGCCTGTTCTGTTTCTCACTCTATCTCTGATGAATCCTCTCACCACCTACACCTCTGGCCTATACCCCAGTTCTTGTATGCATAAATAAATTAAAAAAACCTTTTTTTTAAAAATAAAGTTAAGAGTAGAGAGTGGGGCAAATTGTCTTTCTCTGGAATTTGGGCCAGGAAAGATGTGGATCTAAGTTCCATCTCATCACAATGTGGAGCTTAGAAAGATGCCCATAGAGAGCAAGGAGAGATAAGAGATAGTGAGTGGCTGGGCTATGATGATGCAGTTGAGTTCTGGATTCAAATGCTGCACCTCTAAATTTTTCAGTTATGAGCCAGTTTAAGTTGTGCCTTCTGACTCTTGCAAATGAAAGAGACTTGATCCAATCAACACTGGGCTAAAACTTCCCCTTGTTCCCTTTTCAAAAAACTGCTGTTGTAATATCATTCACCAGGTTATTACATCAGGCTCCTCATTGCTTTTCCCATCTCTCTGTTCCAATGCATCATCCATTCTTCCAACATCTTTCACACATCCAAGCATTCATCATCACCCATCTATCCATCTATCCATTCATCCTCCTTTAATCTATCAATTATCAATTCATTCATTTATCCATCACCCATGCATCCTCCATCCATCCATTCATCCATCCATCCATCCATCATCTACACATCTACAATTTATTCATCATCCATTTAGCCATCATTCATCTCTAGTCATCTATCACTATCTATCCATCCATTATTCATTTACCCATCATCTATCTCTTGCTCATTCATCCATCCTCCATCCACCTAGTCATCTCGTTCATACTATTATCTATCCATCCATTCTTAATATTATTTATTTAGCAATCCTCCATCCATCTGTTCATCCACCCACCCATCCACCCATCCATCCATCCATCCATCCATCCATCTAATACCTACCTTGGGCTGTGAACTGGACTTGGCACTGGGGACTTGGGGAGAACCAGTCAGTTACAGGCTCAGCCCAGTCAATCAGGTCAGGTTATTCTATGGGTAGCAGGAGGGCAGAAACTACACACAGTCGGTACCTGATCACTATACCTGGTGAATACTTACATCTAGACCTGGCTCCCCGGGCCTGCCCTGAGGAGAGACAAATAGGAGGCTTAAAGAGGTTAGGGAAGGGGCACCGGGAGCACAGTCCCTGGGAAGTTCAGCTTTGCCAGCTGTCCACAAGCCTAAACTCTGGCCCCAGAATGAGGGAGGTGCAGGAGTTGATACCATGGTGGGGGTGGGGGTGGGGGGTATCTAAAGGAAGGTGCTTACCTTCTCTCCTTTGGTTCCTGGCAACCCAATAAGGCCTGGTGGGCCAGCTGACCCCTGGATGGAAAAGGTGGGTGTCAGGAGGCGTGCTGATTACAGGAATCACAGCTGGGACAAACAAGGCTCATGGACTCACAGGCAACCCGGCAGGGCCTCTGTCTCCCGTCTCGCCCTTGTCTCCCTTTGCTCCATCCAAACCCTGGAATTGAAGGGGGCACATGAGTCAGGGGTAGGCAGGACAGGGCAGACTGGGGCCTGAGTGAAGCTGGGGGGATAGACTCCAGGCTCTGACAGGCCTGGCCTGGGCGTCCTTCCTGTGGGGGAGCACATTTTGCCCTTTCCCTCACGGACTCCTTCCGTAATCACAAAGGTGGCTAGGGTCACATTCACTTCACAGATGAAGGTGGGACCACCTCTTTCTGCCACACAGCCAGGAAGTAGCAGGGCTGAGGACTAATCAGACTACTGAGTCCCAGCCTAGGATGCCGTCCCTGATGGCAGCTGCCTATTCTAAACGTGATCCAGGGGGACAGTGACAAAACAGAACCAGAAGCAGCACATCTCGTTGGGCCATGTGCTCAGCTGGGTAAATGAGCAGGGACGCCAGCGGCAGGGCAAGCAGGGGGGGCCAGCTGGCCCCCCGTTGTGTGGGCCTCCAGGGCAGGGACACAGGCAGGCCACACTCACGGCTTTGATTTCAGAGCAGCGACAGGACATTATGTAATGTACACCAAACACAAGACTTTGTGTCCAGGCTGTGGGCAGTTGACAGACAGATGTGCAGGGCAGTGGGGTTGGGTGGAGGGAAGGGAGGGCAAGGACTGGGGTTCCAGGCAGAGGGAGAAAGTGAATGAACAGATCCTCCCAAGTAAGTGGGGTGGTGGTGGGTCACTGGCTGTGAGGCTCTCAGGAAGGTCTGTGCCAGGGAACTGGGCACATTAGCGCTCTGGGAAGACGCTGGGCTGGCTTGGGAGGTAGAGCCCTTACTTTGCTCATTTTAGTAAGGTTTTCTGAAACTTTCCAGGTTGTGGCTCTGTAGCAAGAGGAGTTTCCACTCATGCCCCAGAACTCACCTTGGGACCCTGGATTCCCTGAAGGCCCTGGAGGAGGAAGGGACAACATATCAGAAGGGTGTAGAGCTGGATCTAGACCTCAGGGCCTCTTACGGCGGCCACATAAGCTTGCAGACCACTCCTGACCCCGTGGCTCTGATCTCTGCAGCCTTTGCCCTCCCTGCCCTCCCTGCCTCCTCCCTGGGCTCCCAGGCCAAGGGTCACCATGCTCTTCATACCCCAGATGCTTCAAGTCAAACATTCTTACCACAGGGCCTGGGGGACCAGGAGGGCCGGGAGGTCCTGGTTCCACTATGATCTGGGCCTAGGAAGGAGTCAGAGGCGTATTAATCCTCACCACCCCACCCATCTGTGGTCTTGAGTTCACTGGACACTGGGGGAGCAATGAGGCCCCAAATCTACCTGGCCAAGGCTCCTTCCTGTCCTGAGATGGGGACTGTTTGGTGGGGGGATCCAGCACCTGGCCTTTGGGCTCCCAGATGGACTTCAGGCAGAGGCCCTCAGGCCGACGGTCCCCTTATTCCCCCATTGCCCTGGGCTTGGTCAGGCCAAATGATCCTTCTGTCCCAAGGCTTGGAGCCCCAGATAGTCTGGGCTGGGCATTACGGGGAGTCTCCGGTCCTCAGCAGCCCCCTTACCAGACTCTCCCTTAGGTTGTCCGATGCTGGCTCTCCCTTCTCCCCCTTGGGGCCGTCGGAGCCCTGCAGGACAGGACAGCTTTGAGCCCTTGCTGCTATCACCCAAGCCACCACCCACAGTGCTCCCTCCCCGCAAGGCTCTGGGAAGTAGAATAAGCGGGCCTTTGACGCTTGAAATGGCCTCCCCTAAATCACTGTGATGTACCGTAGGTGCCCAGCCGAGGTATATTTAGGGACCACACTGACAGAGGTATGAATTTTTCCCTGTCGGGCAGAGGTGGCCAGGTGCTCGGGAAGGGAAGGCCCAGCTTCTCTAGCTGAGTGGGCCTTCCGGGGTACAGAGGAGTGCAGTGGTGGCATAGAGTCGCTGCAACCCGCCAGCTCCTTCAAGGGCAGCCTTGACAAGAGCAAGGGGCCAGAGGACCTTGACTGACCACGGGTACCGATCCCGTTCTCGGCCCTGTCTATGCACTCCCTGTGGGAGTGGAACTCATCATCCCCATTTTTGAGGTAAAAACTGAGAACCAGGGAGGTTAAGGCTCTTGTGCAGGGTTCGTTCTAGAGCAGGATGTGAACTTGGCAAGCCCACTGACTCCCTTTCACAAAGGGGAGCACGCGTCACTTCACCCATATGGAGGCCTCAGCGGGGAGGCTTCAGAGGCTCAGGGTCAGAGCAGCTGACTGGGCGCCCAGAGCCTCCGCAGAGGCTCAGTACCCCCAGGCTGGGCTGAGATCACCCAGGCCCTGGCCCTCAGCAGCTTCCCCAGTAGGTACACATTCATTTCCCCTCCCCTCTGGGGCCCGTCACATACCGGGAGACCTGACAGGCCCATTTCACCTGCTTCTCCTTTGAGTCCGGTTGACCCAGGCTCTCCTGGGTCTCCTTTTGGTCCTTTGGGACCCTGGAAGCCCAAGAACAAAGTTTAGGAGGCACTGTCCTTTCCCTCACCTGGCAGGTCCCTGAGCTTAGTCTTGGCCAGACCCCTATTTCCTTCTCACAGGTGCCTGCCTCTGGTCTGCATGATGAATGTCCCAAGGGGCCTGGAAAGGGACCAGGAGCGGGCATCCCCAAACCTCCCTCACTATAACAGAGTTGTAGGGTAGAGAGGGTGGAGCAGGTGGGATTGCAACCTAGGTGGCACTTAAAGGGGGCTCGGGTCAATCGAGTCCTTCCTTTCAGGATATAGTGGTAGGAGCCCCCAAGTCCCGCATACAACCAACCATCCCTCTAGCCCCCCTCTGCCCACAGCATCCTCATTCGACAATGTGTCCACTAGGGACCCAATGCAAGACAAGCCCACAAATGTCAAGTGACACCATGGACAGTGTCTCCACAGCATCACAACGTGTGTATTTACAACACTAACACCATGATGGTGTCTGCTAACATTTGAGGCTCTTTGCTATATGCCAGGCACTGCCCTCAATGTTTTCCATTCATCTGTTTAATCCTCACACCAAGGCTGCCGGCAATTAGGCAACCTGCTCCACTCATGGGGTGGAACCAGGATGTGTCCTGTGGGCTTTCACCAGTCCTTTACACAAGTGTGTGTGTGCGCACGCGCACACACACACACACACACACAGCTTGACACCAGGCACCAGCATCACCAAGGAAATGAAAGGCCCAGAGACCTTCTCCCCATCAATTCCTGGGGCACCAGGCAATCCGAGTTCACCCTAGGAAGGAACAGATAGTGAGAGGAGTTACAAAGGCCGGAGGTTCCCCTCCAAGAGAGTCGTGGCCTGATGACTGGGCTGGGCTGGCTCTGCCCCGACTCACCCAGCCGCCCCACCCTGGCCTCCCATCCCAAGGCACCATGTAGGCTGGAAGTTACAGCTTTGTAAGCTGGGCCAGAGGGCACACTGATTTGCTCCAGGCAACACAAACCAGTAACCAGGGTCACTCCTGCTGGCGTTCACAGTTTTGAGCTCCGCTGGAGCCATAGAAATGGCCATGCAACCTACAGGGACTTTGGGGTGTCATGAGGGAAGGTGAGGATGAAACTTCCCAGGGAGGAGCTAAGCCTGGGAAGAAGGTTCCAGCTTGATTAGAAAGGAGCAGGGCCCTTTTTTCTGACCTCTAGAACCCATGCTGGGAGAGAAGCAGAGGGCCATGGTGGTGAGGTGGGCTATGGAGACAAAAGGTTTGGGGGCCATGCAGCTGAATCTGCACTGACCTTGGCTCCAGGGATCCCTGGTGGTCCTGGGGGCCCCTGTGGCCCAGGAGGACCCTGTGTGAAAGTCAAACTGGTCAGCGTCCAGGCAGCGGCTCCCTGCATCTGCCCACTCTTCCCCTCCACTCTGAGGCTGTGTCTCTTCCAGTCAGGGGTACAGGGCCTTGTAGCCTGCTTCCCACCCAGAAAGGTCAGACCAGTGTCTTGGGGGAGCTCAGGAAGATGCCACAGTATGCAGCTACGGAGCGCCCAGAATCCCTTAGCCCTCAGAGCGAGTGCTCTACAGTTTTCTTCACAGAAATTCAAATCCAGATCCTAAGATGGACACCTGCTGCCTCTAGGAGCAACCATAAATCTCCACTAGTGTTTAAGGCCAGCCAAAAACCGCATCCCCAGCAACTGCCCTGCCTTTCGGCATGTCCTGTGGGCTCTCCGACCACTGGCTTCGTTGCCTGTTGCTTGGTGGTCCCCTGGGCAGTTCCTGGGTCTCACGGGTATAGAATGTTGTTTCCAGGTCTGACCCAACTCCCAGCTCCCGCCCAGTCCAGGCTTCTTTCATGCCACCTGTCTCCATGGCTTGTCAGCGCCCCGAACTCATGCCCCAAGGGCCACACCCAGCCCGACCCCTCAGCCCAACAATCTAGTCTCCCCCACCCTCACCAGCCTGCCCCTTCTCACTGAGATGTCCCTGGTCTTACTATCACCCTCCACCCCACTCACCCTCTTCCAGGCCGTGGGTCGTGTCAGCCTCCCTGTACATGCTCACTGCCTCTAGCTGGCCCCACACCTACTTTCTTACACTTGCCGTCTCATCCACAGCTAGTGTCCCCCCACACCTGACTTTTTAACACCACCTGTTTGCTCAAGAAACAAGTGTGGGGCCCCCTGGTGCACAAGGGGTTAATCGAGGCACGATGAAGCTATCTGCAGTCACTGCAGCATGAGTTCCATCCCCAGCGGGCCAGGGGGCTGACCCACATGGCACAGCAGACCTCTCTTGCCTCGCCCGCTGATCCCCTCGGCAGTGTGTCTCAGTCAGTCTGTCTGTTCTGTTTCCTGCTCTGTCTCTGGTGAATCCTCTCACCTCCCACACCTCTAGCCTATACCTCAGTTCTTGCATGCATAAATAACTAACTCTTAAAAAAAGAGAAAAGAAACAAATATGGCTGATGCTGCCCATTCAATGGAGTCATCACCCCTGTCTGGCATCCCAAACCTTCCCACCTCCCTAACCTCATCAAGTTTCTCTCACAGAAGATACCATGCAGGTGCATGCTTGGGGGGCACATCACACCATGCCACACCATGCAGGCCTGGGGGCCACTGTTACCATCAGCTTGTACTTCCCGGAGGCCTGTGGGAGATAACTGGAATTGAGGCTCAGGAGTCAGGTGCCTGTGAGCCATTGGCACCCAGCCTCTCTCACCACTGGAGATGGGTCCCAAGTTGCTGGGTTGTGGGCATCTCCTGAGGGGCAGGCCTTGCCACTGTCATCCTCCCCAAATGGTCACTGGAAGACCCAATCCTCTAGCCTGTGTTCCCTGGGAAGGCCCCAGGAGAGCCTGCTGGACCCGACACTACCCTTTTTTCCTTGGTCTCTGGGGAACTCGGGGCCACCTGTGGGTCGGTGAAGTTGGAGTATTTGTGCTAAACTACCCCTGATCCCTTGTGTGAAGTATGTGGGTATTCCCTCAGGAAGTGACAAGGAGCTATCTGGCTCAGTCAGGAATATTACCTTGAGGGCATCCAAGATCCTGCCATCGTAGTCAATTACCACCGTGTCTCCTTGCTCACCCTTGAGCCCTGGGAGACCCTGAGGCAGGAAGAAGAGAAAGAAGTCAGGGAAGAGCCTCCTGTCACCCAACAAACCTTACAACCTGGGCCATAACCTGGTGGGACCCCAGGATGTCTATCGTCCACGTCCATGCCAACAATGGTTCCCCAGCTTACTGAGACAGGCCTCCAAGGGTCGGGCAGGGGGTGCACACAGGGGAGGGGGGACATCCCCTGGAGCCAACTGAGGAGCATGCCCCTGTCTGGGCTGGGGTGGCTGTGATTCACCCATTGAGCTGGATTCCTGTGTTCTGGAGGGAAAATGGGAAATCTCTTTTTTTTTTAATTGGCGTGGGGTGGGGGCTGTTGTGGGTCTGATGGCGGGGGTGAGCCAGTTCCACCCCCTGGAAATCTCATGTTCCTCAGACTTTCAGATGCTGGTAAATGCAAATATCCAAACCCTCCAAAAGATTGTGGAGACCAATAAAGGACACACTGACTGGATCTTGTCCTTGTGCTCCGGTTTCCAGCTTCTTGTGATGTCTGCATACCCTATGCACTAACTTTCCACCCAGGTCACTAGCACATTTGTGCCTACATCTGCACATGCAAGTGTGATTAATCCACACCCCCAGCACACATGCATAAGTCTACATGTTCCTACTCACACAACCACACGGGCACTCAAGCATGGCCATCGGCTCCACCCTTCCCCTCTGAACCTTGCTGCCCCACTGGGTACCTCTCTGCCAGGAGAACAGTGAGGGGAGCTATCCCTTTGATTCAGGCCCTGTGACCAGCCCCTTGCACAAGGCAGAGAGACCCAGACTAGGGCCTTATTTACTTGCTTCCTGCACAGCACTGTACAGTTTTCATGGAATTATTTTACCCAGTGCCTAATCCAATCGCTCTACTACCTGAACAAAGAGGCTTCTAGCTTTAACCACTCTCCCCCCCCACCCCAGGAGGAACCCTGTCTCTGGGAGCACAAGGGGCTGTGACTGCTCAAGGTCACAGAGCCAAGGACAGGATCTGGGTTGTCAAGCTGAAGAGTGATGAGGCTGGGTTACAAAAGATTTGGAAGCAATGGGGTGGCTGTGCTCTTGGTGACAGGGGTGAGCATGAGCCCCGACCTGGGGCAGTGTCCCTCACAGGGGTAGGGTGATACAACGTTTGACAAACTGAGGGTCTGTGTTGACTAGACCAACGTAAGAGTCTAGGAAGAGACCCATGGTGAAGGGGGGAGCAGGGAAAAGAGGGGAGAGATCAGGATTCTACTTATCTGTATTTTAGCATTTTACCAAGAGCATATATTATGAAGTTAAACAAAAAACAGAGAATGAAGTATTACATATAAAAAAAGTCTCCTGGTTCCTGGAGCTGCTTTGCTCCTTTGGGGTCTTTGGGGGACAAGGAGCTTCTGAAGGATCTGGGCAGTTGGATGCCGGGGGAAATGGCTTACCCTTAGCCCCGTAGCTCCATCGGCACCTCGTGGGCCGGGCTCCCCCTGTGGAGATATGTGGTTACAGCCTTGTGTGCTGAGGTGAAGCCAGAGACCCCTACTCCCACCCACCCCTTGTCCCCAAAAAGCATAGGGTCCATGTGCTGGAGCCCTAAGGGTTAATGTACATGACTTGAAACTCTAGAAACGGGGTTTCTGGAGGGCAGACCTAAGGGACTCTCCTCTGACCCCACATTGTGTGAGGATAGGCCACCGCCAGAAGCCCAAGGCTACGCGGTGACATGGTCACATAGCTGGGCCTTGGTGGAGACCTGGCCTCTCTTTGGACCCTCTGCCACCCACCCTCTGGTCAGCCCCTGACTGCCAGTCTAGCCACACCCCTAGGTCCAGAACCTCCCAACTAAAAGGGTACACTAGTGGTGTGGACACATCTTCTGCCCATGATGGGGGTGCTGGGGACCCGAAGGAGCTGGAGCAGTGCATCATGTCACCTTTGGTCCTGGGGCACCGTTCACGCCGTTCTCTCCCTGAGTGCCTGCGCTGCCTGGCTCGCCCTGTAACAGGACATGCATGGGTGAGGCATGCTGGCTTTGAGACTAGTTCAGGGGATGTGGAGGGGGAGGAGGTGTGGACCTCCGGCTCTCCCCAGCCCCTGGGACTCGGGGCCAAGGAATCCTTCCAGGCTGGGTCTTAACATATTCACAGCAGTTTAGGGGCTGAACAGATATCTTGGAGGCAAGCTGGGCAGGATCTGGTGACCATCTTGAGGGGTTGGGGAAGCCAGCTGATACCCAGTTCTGGACTTGTGGCTAGGGCAGAAGGGGTCTGGCTATGGTGGGACTTGAGCAGGTGAAGGGAGGCACATAGCTGCGAGCCTCAGTGAGCGGGGCCCGGGGCCTTCCTGACGCCTCTCTGGCCTATCCTGGGCACCAGCCCATGCCCCCTTGACACAAAAAAACATGCAAGGGCTTCACCAGGCTGTTGGGGACCAAGGGAAGTGGGAGGCAGGGGGATTTGTGGGGGAAGGACTGGTATACCTACCTTGGGTCCTGGGGGTCCTGGGAGGCCTGGCTGGCTTGGTGTGCCATCATCTCCCTGAGGAGAGAACAGCTGGGTCAGACCTGGACATGGGCCAGCCCAACTGTGGTCCGTTGGGCCTTCCTCCTAGCATTCCCCAGTATACCACTTTACTTGTGACTCCAGGCTGGTCACACTGGACAGGGCAGTGCCGATGTCCCATTCTCGCCTCTCTCCCCTGCTCCCACCATCCAGGGCCAGTCCAGGGCACGCCTCAGCAATAGTATACAGAGGACTGGGCAGGCTGGTGAAGGCGAGGGGATTCATTCAGGCAGCAAACACCTTGTAAATTCCATCTGCGGGCCAGGCAGACTGTCCCTGTGAAATGTGTCAGAGGAGGCTGAGGGCAAAGAAATAGCCAGATAAATACATGGCGCCATGCAGGGAACAGCATGTAAGAGAATGGAAGGATGGGGAGGTCTGCTTCAGCTGGTGCTGAGGATGATGTCCTTTGGGGACAGCTGTGCTGAGACGGCAGCAGGGAGGAGCCCTGGGCAGGGTAAGGGGAGGAGGGAAATCCCAGTAGGTCAGTGGTTCCCCAAGGGGCTGCTTGCACAGAGCATGGCCTATGCCCAGCAAGTCAGTGGGCGCCACAGTGGGCATGTCAGACAAGCCCCAGCGATGCTGGCACTGCTGGCCCAAGGACTACCCGCGGAGAGCCACGGTCCTGGGACAGATCTGATGTGTATACGAGGAAGGGGGGGATGAGTGAGTGAGTGAATGAGTGAGTGAGGTCCTGGCTTCAGACTTACCCACGGAAGGACTCTGACCTGCAGTGTGGAGAAGGGCATCTTCCCTCAGGGTGGTCTCCAGCCCTGCCCCAGTCCCGGCCCTTCTTTCCAGCCACTTCCCACACACCCACCAAAAGAGCCCTCCACAGAACCCTCTTACCTTCTTGCCAGGAACTCCAGGCTCACCCTGAGGGGGAGGGGGGTAAGAGAGAGGTTAGAGACAGCGGGCCAGTTACTCTCTGGTCATAGCAGCCCCACTGACCCCAGAGACCTCAGCTCCTCGGAGAGGGGCCCACGGGTGGTGGGGCCAGCAGCTTTGGACCCCACTCCCCACCCAGTTCCTTCTAAGATGAATTATCCCGGGCAAGTCACTGCTCATGGAACTGGGGATGAGATGCTCAGTCTTAGGGGTTGCTGTGAGAATAGAGAGAAGGCACGGAGAGCTAACATTTAATTATTTGAGCCTCACAATCCAGCGTGAAGGTAGAGCAGGAAAGGTTTATCATTTTTTTCAGCCTTATTGAGGCATAATTAACAAGTGAAATTGTAAATCTTTAAAGTGTACATGATGATTTGAAGCATGTATACAGTGTGCAAAGACTCCCCTTGATTTAACTAAGGCATCGTCACCTCCTATATTTACCCTGTTTTGGTGTTGAGAACATTCAAACTCTACTTGCTTAGCTTATCATGCCCCCATTTAACAGATGAGTAAATGGAGGCACTAAGTAACTTGCCCAGGCCTGGGGAGGAGGTTGGGCGTGAGAAGCACCCACCTTGGCTCCTGGAAGTCCCTTTGGGCCCTGGAACAAGAAATGAGGGGTGAGACAGGACACTGGTGGAGCTGGACGTAGGGCTGCGTACCTTCAATCACACAACCCCAGTGCGGGTGCGTGTGGGAAAGGGTCTCCAGGCTCGGAACCCACCAGCCCAGGCCTCTGACCCCTGGGGTACTGACCATCATGCCATCTTGTCCAGAATCTCCTTTGGGACCCTGAGAGATAGAAGAGGATGGACGTGAGGGATTGCAGGAACTTTATAGCTCACTGAGGCCATATCTCGTACCAGACCCCTGAAAAGGCGGAATCACTGCCCCACTTCACAGGTGAGAAAGTGGAAGCTCAGGGACTTATGTTCCCAACAGGCCAAGAAGTGGATGAGTCAGCTGAGTAGCTGTCCTGAGAGGGGACCTGGTGGATTTTGATGGGGGTGTTCGCTCTGCAGGGGAGAGGAAGGACAGGCTGGGGTCCCTGGTCTGGGAGCAGGAGAGGACAGTAAGGGGTGGGCTCTGGTGTTCAGGTTAGGACTGGTGGGGGGGGGGTGCAACTGAAGCTGATTAGTCAGTACTGGAGGGTGGGGGAGGGGAGAGAAAAACAGAAGTTGTTAAAAGATCTTCATTGGAAGTGTCCCTGTGCTGGTGTCAGGGCTGGGGCTAAGACTGCAGCTGAGGTCAGGGCCAGGGCCTATATAGGGTTAGAGTGTGGGCACAGGTGGTTGGAGTCAGGGTCAGATTTTAGGGCCTGGGTATTAGTCTGAATTAGGGTATGCATCAGAGTTTGGGAATGAGTCAGGATCTCAACTGGGCTTAGGGACTCAGTTCATGTTAAAGATTTATTTATTTATGCATACAGGATCTGGGGTACAGGCCAGAGTCCAGGGCGGTGAGAGGACTCACCAGAGACAGCCAGGAGCAGAACAGGCAGACTGACTGAAACACACTGCTGAGGGGAGCAGCGGGTGAGGCAGGAGAGGTCTGCTACACCATGTGGGTCCCCTCCCTGGCGAGTGGCAGGGATCGAACTCGTGCTGCAGTGGCTGTGGTTTGCTTCATAGTGCGTTGCTTAACCCACTGTGCCACCAGGGAGGCCCTCAGTTAATGTTAGATGGAAGGTTTCACTGGGTAAGGGTCCAGGTTGGGCTCAGATCTGGGCTGAGTTGGTTCTGGGATCAGGGTTTGGGGTCTGGGTAAGCATGGGACCAAGGCCTGGTGGCCCCCTCTTACCACTGGGCCTTGTGCTCCCCTTGGGCCATCTTTCCCAGTGTCTCCAGGAGGACCCCGGACCCCAGGGGGTCCAGGGGGCCCCGGAGGCCCAGCAGCTCCATCTTGCCCTTGGTCCCCCTGTAAGAGATGGGGCATGACATGACTATGAGGGAGCGGGGAGGGGTTTTAGTCTCCTTAGATGCACAGCCCCGATGCCTTCCCCTCTCCCAGTCCCCTTAGGCTCGGAGGTAAGGAAGGGCTTTGTGATTCTTGCTGCTTCTTGGCAGTCACATGAAGGGACAGGTCTCTCTCCCTCAGCATGAAGCTAATAGCACTGTTCACACCGCAAACAATGCATATCTCTAGCTCCGGCACCTGAAGCCCACCTCTGGTGTTCTGGTGAGCATAGAACAGATTTTTTTTTTTTTTGAAAAGTATTTATTTATTACAATCAAGTTGGGCAACTTGGGTGTGGGAGAAACACCTGTCCCTTAGCTCCCTCCTTCTGGAAGGGGCACTGCACACCTCCTGACAGACCTTCCTGATTGGCCAACTCTTGCTTTATTAAGTGATGGAGGTGCACCTTTGGGTTTTTGTTCCAGAGAAGTGAAAACTTAATGGTCACACAGAAACCTGTACATGGATGTTCACAGCAGCTTTATTCATAAGAGCCCCAAACTGGAAACAATTCAAATGTCTTCCAGGGGCTGAATGGTTAACCACTGGCAGGGTGTACCCATATCACGGAGCACTGCTCAGCAATAAATGAAAAGGAGCAGAGTACGAAGACATGCAGGAACTTGAGTGCATCTGAGGGAATTATGCTGGGAGGAAGCCAGTTTCCAAGGCTGCATGCCCTATGATTCCATCTACCGGCCACTCTTACAATGGTAGAATGATAGAACTGGAGCACAGATTAGTGGGTGCCAGGGGTTAGGCATGGGGGAAGGGGGGGAAGGGACCATAGCTGTGAAAGAGAAGTGTGAGGGATCTTTGTGTGATGGTTACACCAATCTACCCATGTGAAAAATCACAGAGAAGTAAGCAGACACACAATGAGTAAAATGGATAAAATCCAATAAAGGTTGGATTGTAGCAATGTCAACTCATTGTGAGATTGCACTAGCGTGATGTAAAAGTCACTACTCAGGGAAACTGGATGAAGGTCCTTGGAGTATTATACATGTAAGCACATGTAAATACACTGTGCTCAAAATAAAAAGTTTAAAAAAAGGTGACAAAGAGCCACACAGTCATGCAGCCCCCAAGTCCCAGCCCTTGCATCTGATGTTAGTGCCGGGTCAGACCTCAGGCAGCCAGAGCCCTCTCCTCACAGCCCCACCTGCCAGGAGGGCTGCCCACAGCACCAGCTTGGGACTGCCGCTGCCCCTGTGGTGCCGCCAGCGCTCCTGAGCTCTCTGCTCCGAGGAAGGGAAGAGGCCTGTGGTGGAGCTCACCCTGGCAGTGTCTCACCCAAGCTTAAGCCTCCTGGCCAGCGCACTGCTATCGTCCCATCTTACAGACGGGGTGACTGGGGCTCAGAGCAGGTGATCGATTAGTCAGAGTAACAAAGTGAGGAAAGACTGCCCCTTCTAGCCACTGAAGCCTGTGGTCTCTTGCAAGCCCTTTTGCATGCATGGACCCCATGACATGACACAGAAGTGTATTTCTCCAGCAAACTGCACCGAAGACAGTTCATGAGTTTTCCCAATTAAAAAAATTTGGAAGTTCTCAACACCCGCCATGCAGACTGGTTTGACATGGTCAGAGTGCTGACCAAGAGGATCTAATCCAGCCAGGAGCAGAGAAAGGGACGTGTGGCTAGGTCACCCAACCATGGGTGGAGATGGTGGTGGGCAACTCCTGTTTCATTTTGTACTCTATTGGGAAGAGTCTGAGGACATTCTGGGAACCATTTGCCGGGACGCTACTTATTTGGGCAGCAAGTGGGCTTAGACAAGTGAGTAGGTTCCTGAAGAGGTTTTTAGGATCTCCCTGAGTTACTTGGGAATCCTGCAGGGATCTGACGGCTGAGGTCTAACCCTGGAGTGTAGGGCGAGTTGAGGGGAGCACACATCGGCAAGCCCAGACACGCCACTTGGCCTGTCTACCTTGAGCACGCGGCGATGGTACACGTGATGGTCTCTACTTATAAAGCCCGGGTGGAGCCGTGGGAAGACCATCTAGTCAGCAAACAGGTTATGTGGGCAGAAGGCAGGGGGTGATTTAGAAAGTCACAAGGCTATTTCTGGAGGCAAAGCCACATCACTCAGCCCGGAGAAAGGCAGTTTGGTGATTAGAGGCAGGGGAGCTGCGCCCTCTCGCGGATGGCTGCTCGATTCTGCTCCACCCCGTGGCCCTCTGAGAAGCGCCCTTGTCCCTCCTCATCAAGTGTGGGGTCTTTGCCCCACTGCCCACTGTGGATGGATCTGCTGACCAACATGCCCAACAGGATGCAGGGGAAATGATGTATGCCCTTCCTGGGGAGAGCTCTTAACTGGTGGGCAGTTCCAGCTTCCTGGAAGAAGCATTTCTTCATGCTTCTCAATGAAGTCCTCTGCCTCCACGCTAGGAGAAACCTAAACCCCACAGATACCTGTGGGTGGGACCTCCCTCTGAGCTTCCAGTCAACAGCCATGAATGGTAGCCCTGTGAGGGCACATCACCTCTCCTGCAACAGGAGAGGCCCAGCCACCCCAGGGACCACGAGATTGTGACACATGAGCTTGGCCTTAAACCAGCTGCTGGAGCAGAGGGACAAAGAGAGGATATCTGTGCAGAGGGAAGGGCTTGGGCAGAGGGGGCTCTTCCATGATTCCTGGCCCAGTCAGGTCCCATCCAAGGAGTGGATATCCCTGTTTGGAAGATCAGCTTCCATGTTCGGCAGAAAGCAGGCAAGGAGATTTTTCTCAGCCACTACAGAGTTTCTTTGAGTTCAGGGATAACTCGCCAGCTTGAGGTGGTCCTGCCTTCACCCTCTCTTCAAAGGCCCAGCGACCCGGTCTCAGGAACCCAGTCCAGCTATGGTGGGACTAAGCACCCCTCTCCCACCTTGCCCTTTTCATTCCCAGATATACAGTGTCCTCCTCTGGGCTTGCTGGATCACGCTCATTCCTGTCTCTAGCCTCCAGTGCTCGCAGATGCTCACAGTGGATGATCAGATCGCTGGCTACAGTGTTCGTCCCTCAACCTCACTAAAAGCAGCTGGGATAATGTCCTTCTCTTGCCTTTCTCTGGACAGCTGATGCCCACCTCTCGGGCTCTGGCTCGGGATGTGGTGGCAATGACACTTTCCAGGGCTGCTTAAGTGAGCCTCTGCCAAGACCCAGTTTGCAGGACCCACCCCACCGGGGGTCTCTGCTCGGCTGCAGGTTCTGCTGAAGAGCTCCTAGGCTGGGTACCAGGCTCTTCTGAGCCTCTGGGACCAGAGAGGACACTGAGGGCTGGTGTGGGCCAGGTGGAGACCCCATCTACTGTTCCAGCGTGGGGTGGGAACACTTATATGATTGCAATGAGTCTGTCACAGCATTGGGCGGGGGCTGTCACCACCACACAGTTGGAACAACTTAGTTGTAGAAGGGCGTCGTCAAAGTCACTTGGCTGGCTGGTGGCAGAACAGAAACCTGGGTTCAGGGCAGCTGACCCCACAGCCTCCCCTTTTCCTGGGGCGCTAGCTGGGGCTGGGGTCAGCCCCATCCATGGTGAGAAGTGTGACCTGGACCTCTCTGAGAGACACTGTGTGTGGGCGCAGCCTCTGCCAGACCAAGGTGCTTGGGGTTTCCTCCCACCCAGTGACCCTTTGAGTGAAAACAGGCAGCAGGACAGACCATCGGTGGGAGGTGGGCTGCCAAACCCCACTTTCTGTGGTAAGCTGCAGGGACTCAGGAGCAGCGCTGGACGTGCCTAATTATAATAGAAAAAAACCCATGTTTGTTGGGGAAGGGGCAGTGGGAGGGCCTCACTTGGTTCTTACCTGGGGGCCAAAGTCTCCTGGTGCACCCTAGGAACAAAACACAGGGAGACAGCAGCCCTACTTTCATTGCTGCTTCACATGCTTGGTTGCGTTTAATTCTAACAAAAATAACATGCAGGCTCTATTTTCATCTACATTTCCAATGAGGAAGCACAGGGAGGTTGAGGGGCCTGCCCAAGGTCACACAGCTGGCAGATGCAGGGCTTCACCCCAGATATGGTAGAGCAGAGAAAGCCACTCCTCCTGAGTCCCTGAACCGCAGAATGGTGAGGGAAGATTATAATTACTCAACCAATTGTCTAAAGTCACTGAGTTTCTGGGTAGTGACTTAGGCAGCAATAGATGCTGAGATACTGATTTTTCTGTGGTTTTAAAGACCCCGGTATAGAAATCAGAAGTTCTTTCATTTCTACAACTTGGTGGAATAAGCCCAAACTGGTGGGAAGTGGCCTGCCAAGTGCACCAGTGTCTCATCATCTATGAAGAACCCTCAGACAGTGACCTTGGGCAGTTTCCCCAAGGTGCTGTGAGGTTGGTTTTAGGTCCAGATGAAGAAACCGAGGGCCACCAAAGGCCACACAGTTGTGGTGGAGCTAAAAGCCAATCCGAGGCTCTGAACACTAGATTCTGTGCCTTGTCCCCATCACTCACTCCTAGGTGGGCTCTGGGTGTTCCAGCCCCTGAAGCTGCTGTGGACACAGAGGTCTCCTCTCTCTGCGGCTCCCTTCACGAGATACTTGGGGTCCCAGCCCTCTAGGGTTCTGTCTGTGACAATTACTGCCAGACCGGTTAAAACCTTCTCACAAGGACCTACAAAGACCCCTCATGTGGGGGTGGAGATGTCCACAAAAAATAACATTAATGATCACTGTTCAATCCCCCAGGTTCTGCGGACACACATTTTTGTGATCAGTGACTTTGGAAATGTGTCCTTCTGGGAAGACTGTGCTTGGAGTTTTACGATACTTTGGGGCCAAGAGAACTCATATTCAGCTCTTCAGGCATTTTACTCTGCCAAATGTCAGTCTTGTGACTATTTTATGAGGTGGCACTGTTAACTCCCACTTTACAGGTGGAAAAACTGAGGTTCTGAGAGGAGATGTGATACATTCAAGATCACACTCTGGACGTAGGATTTGGAAGCAAGTTTCTGGCACCCTTCATCATCCCACTGCACCTGGACAACTTCCAGTGTCACTTACTTTTTCTCCCTTGGGGCCTGGGAGTCCCTGGAGAAGGAAGGTAGAGAAAGAGCAGGTGTGAGTGAGCAGGACTAGGCCAGCCCCCTTCTGATTCCCTAAGGCTCTGAAGGCTGAAGGCCTGCGAGGCTGAGCAGAGCTGTCAGCGGTCTGTCAGCCCTCAACGGGGCCAGTGCTGGCCCTGAGGAGCTCCACTTCTCAGTCCTCAGCAACCCGGAGACGGGGACTTGCAAGTTAGTGGTGAGGGCCTCTTGCATCCTCTCAGCAGAGATGTGCTCTGGGGCGAGGAGGTGTGTGCTAGTGTGCTAGTCACTCTCCCCTGAGAGCAGGGACCGCCGCACTCAGCAACCACCGAGTCCCACGGGCTGCTGAGATGGCTGCTGCCCCAGAGCTGCCCGTCAGGAGTCTGCAAGGTGGGCAGTGGACTGAGAGCCTGTCCCTTGGTGCCTTCTCTCCTTTAAGGGCGGCAGCTGCTTGGAGTCTGCTGGGAGGGGCACATATGTTTTTAAGGCTGACTAGATGCCAGTAATGGTGCTGCCCACATCCCAGCAGCCCTATGGGAAAGGTTACTGTGCCCGTACGATCAGTAGAAGCTGCAGGTTCAGGAAGTGAAGAGGCTTCCCCAAGGTCAAAACCTTCGGCACGTGGTGGTACTGGACTTGAACTCAAGTCTGACAACAAATGTCTTCTCTCTGCACTGAGCCAGGTTCTCAGTGACCCTTCACTCTGGTGCCCCAATATCACTCCAACCCCACAGTGATATCCTATTCCAGGACCACTTAAAACCACCCTGTCATCACTTACGGGTTTGCCATCCAGACCCAGTGGTCCCTGGAAAACAAGAGAGAGCAGAAGTTACACATGGAAAGATACTTCTTCCCCTGCTTCACTCCAAGTGACAAGAGAGCAGAGCATGATTGCAGACTGTGGTCTGGGTACATTTCACATGGACTGCGGTATGGTTTTTGGGTGTTGTTTGCTACCCAGAATCCCCTCCTCTGATGACAGTACCCCATTTCTTTTCCAAACCTACCCTCCACCCATGGGGCTTGGGCACGTGGCCATCTCCCCTCTCTAGGGTGACTGGCTCAGGGGTGTAAGTTGTGCCCAAGAATTTGAATAGTGCTTTTGGGAAAAGAGGGCTCTTTTCTTATGATGGGGCTAATCCCAGAACTCTTGGGGTCACCATGTGGCTCAAGAAAGAGCCAACAGAGAGGAAAGCAGAGGTGAGGCAGAGAGAAAGACAGGGCAAAGGGCCTGAGCTGAAATTAGCCCTGCAATTTCCAGGTCTGTTAATACACCTGGACCCCTAAATCAGCTTGGGTTAAGTAAGGACTGAATATATTCCACCCGCAAATTTATATTGAAACCTAACCCCCAAAGTGATGGTATTTGGAGGTGGTGCCTTTGGGAGATAATTAGGAGATGAGGGTGGGGCCCACATGGATGGGATTAGTATCCTTCTAAAAGGGACCTTGAAAGCTTTCTCCACCATGTGAGGACATAGCAAGAAGTCAGTTGTGCAACCTCATGGAGACTCTTGCCAGAGCCTCACCCTGATCTCAGACTATCAGCTTCCAGAACTGTGAGAAATAAACGTTGTTTCTAAGCCACCTGGACTCTGGTATTCTGTTATAGCAGCCTGAACAGACCAAAATTTAACTGGAAGAGCACCGAGGCAGCTTTAGCTTCCTTTGCAGGCAAATGTCAAGGCTGAGAGAAGCCAAATAACTCAAAGGGGAGTTCCAAGAGCTGGGGCATCTCCAGGGCTCCAAGGCTTCTGTGGTGTCTGCAGAGGCAACATCAACTGCACAGCAGTTCCCACTGGGCCCCTCCATATGTGCACCCACCCGTCTACTCAGCAAGCCTTGCTGAGCTCTGTCTTTATGTGGGGATGTAGAGGAATCCAGTGGCAGTGCCACACACTGCTCCTGGTTTCTGTTAATCCCCATCTTACTCCTTCTTGCATTCCCAAATACACACTACTTTTGACCCCAGGAAATGCTGCATGCAACTCTATTTTCCCAAGCCTTTACATATACTTTGTCAGCCTGACTGGCACATCCTTCCTGCATCATCCACAGCTCAGTTACCTCCTCTTCCACAAAGCCCTCCAGGTTTCTCTACTTCTGAGGGTCAGGCAATCTGTCCCAAGCCCAGTACATATCTAACCATTCCATGTGACATGACACATTACTTGTGTCTTCCAGTACCTCAAGTAAAGGGTCTGATCTCTGTGTTCCAGAGCTTGAATGGGGCCAGGCATGGAGCATGTGCCCTTCGTCAAACCAAGGGAAGGCAGCAAGATGGATGAACGGTGTGCAAATATGTATAACACAAGGAGGAAAGGGAAAGGGTGGGACAGATCAGGTCTTCTGAGAAGGGAGGAGGCACTCAAGTTTTGGGGGGAACTGGACAAAGTTAGGTAGTGCTACCTTCAGCAAGTAACATTTGGGGATTTGGACACAGCAACTGTGTGTTGTGGGAGGGCACAGTGGGCAGAGAGAACAGCCCAGCAAAGCCAGGAAGGGGGAGTGTGTGGGTCACCGGCACAGAAGGCATGGACCCCCAGCCCTGTCTCACGCATAGGCACATGGGTTTGGCTCCCAATACTGCCCATGCCTCCACAGAGGAGCCTGTATCTGGTCCTCTGTGGCCAGGGTCAGCCTCTGCCACTTGTGTCCCCGAGCTCTCAGGCTTCTTTCTCATCTTCATGCCGTTGTTTGGGCTGATCTCTGCCTGGAATACCCTTCCCTGCCTTCTCACCTGTAAGAATGACTCACCCTCAGAGACATTCTCTTGCTCTGGGTAGATGGTTTCTTTAGGGCCTGACTCCAGTCTGAGAGTTGATGAACCCACCTGCTAGGTACAGTGTTAAATATCTAGTTTCCCTAGGTGGTGCTTCAGACTCCCTTGCATGGGGACAGTCAATCTGCTAATTCCCTAGATGCATGACAGTGGTCACTTCTTGGTAAGCACATGCTTGGCTTCACTCCAGGCAGGGAACCAACACAATTCTGAAGATTGGTCTTTTATGTGCTTTTGGCCAGTCTGGACATTGTGGTGATGGCCGAGACTCAGCTGGAATTGTTACCGGAACCTAGCTGCTCCATCACAAGTCAGTTGTGCAGTTGCTTCTCAGACACCTTTAATGTAACAGTGTGCTTCCTGGATTATGGAATGGACCAATCAGGTATGAGTGATGAGCTGATTGTTAAATGGTCCAATCAGAATTTTTTTACCAGGACCCAGACTTTCACAAGTCAGTTGTGGCAGTTGCTCCTCAGAGACCTTTTATGTTAAGTGTACTTTCTGGATTGTGGAACGGACCAATCAGGTGTGAGCTGCTATGGGCTGATTGCTAAATGGTCCAGTCAGCCATAGGATTGAAAAATGGTGCAATTAGACTCATGGGTGGGGCACCTTGAAAGTGGATATAAGCCAGGGTCAAAGGGAGCTGAGAGTCACCCCCCAATCTCCAGAAGAGCCCTGAAGTAGAGGAGACAATGCCAGTCCTTGAAGAAGAGAAGACAATTCCAGCCTCCAAAGGAAGAAAGAAGAGGAAGACTCTGTTCCTGGCTTCTGAAGAAAGAAGAAAAGAAGCATCCAGCAGCTGCCCTCTGAGGAGGAAAGAGAAGCCAAAGGACTCTGTCAGAGACTGGACCTCAGTCCTGTCTCTGACAATTGCCAGTAAAGGCCCTGGGCTTGGTGTCTCAAAGAGCTGTTTGTTGGTGTAATCCAAAAACTCACAAAGAGCTGTTAACACTGGGTGTCTCTGACACTGCTTCTGAGGGGCCAGTATGGCTATCACTACTGGCTAGTGCTGTCCAGCACTCCTGGTGACTGGTGGTGACCATCACTGACGCTGTTTGGGTGAGCTAGCCACCACTTGTGGATACAGTAAGCTCTTTGTTTCCCCTGTTTGTAAAATAAACCCCATGGTTGTTGTTCCTGGAGCCTGAGGTCTCTTGCAATTGCACATGTGGGTGAGAACCCACAGACAGTGACCTGTCTTCTTATCGAATGTTGTCCTTTGTTAGGCTACAGTCCATATGCCCCTGTTGTGTGGGTGTTGTATTGCTATAGCCCTTGGTTCTGGTTTGAACTTTTGGGGCTTTTTGGTGGCTTTCTGGTCTCAGAGACTTCTCTGCCTCCATTTCAGAATCATGGGAGAATGGGAGAAAAGAAGCAGGCCATTCCAATGTCTTGGGGGTCCAGTCCTGGGGGCCTCTGGTCAGGTGTAGCTAGCTACACCTTGACCTAACGTTTTTATGTTTATACTTATGCTTACTATGATGCCTTTTGAGGGTTTGCTGAGGGCTCTGGTCCCTATCACTTGTACTCACCAGCAACTGACCTAGCTGGCTAGTTCCTGACTCCTGGATTCATATGCCCCTGGCCTTCTCTTTCAGCAGGCCACTTAAGTTGGGCTTTGCCTCTCCCCGCCCCTGCTACAGCTCCCAGGCTCAGGCTCAGGCTCTGCTAAACCACTCAGGGCCACAGCACTCTGGGCATTTCTGCCTTGGACCCCTCACCCACCCTCATCCTTTCAGTGGTCACAACACACACACACACACACACACACACGGCTCTGCCCCATTCTGAGTCTCTTCTGGAATTTTCTGTGACACCCTCTTGTCCCCTCCAATCACCACAGCATCCTGAGAGGCAGGTGTTATCATTCTAATCTATGGAAGAGGACACTGAGTCCAGAGAGGCTAATTCCTTGCCAAAGCCCTGCTGCTGGTAACAGGCAACAAGTGGGGCTGCGGTCCAGGAGTCCTTGGTACTGCCTTCTTGAGGTTGCAGTCCCAAGGTGGGTATCCCTGGTTTCTACACGTTACTTTTTTTTTTAAAGATTTATTTATTTATGCATACAAGCATTGGGGTACAGGCCAGACATGTGGGGGGTGAGAGATTCACCAGAGACAGAGCGGGGAGCAGAACAGGCAGATTAACAGAAGCACATTGCTGAGGGGAGCAGCGGGCACTGCAGGACAGGTCTGCTGCGCCATGTAGGTCCCCTCCCTGGCCAGCAGCAGGGATCGAACTCATGCTGCAGTGGCTGCGGTTTGCTTCATAGTGCACTGCTTAACCCACTGTGCCACCAGGGAGGCCTATACACTTTTCTTTTTAAACATGTTTTATTTATGCATACAAGAGCAGGGGTACAGGGCCAGAGGTGCATGAGGTGAGAGGATTCACCAGAGACAGAGAGGGGAGCAGGGGAGCAGAGGGCGAGGCAGGAGAGGTCTGCTGCGCCATGTGGGTCCCCTCCCTGACTGGAGGCAGGGATTGAACTCGTGCTGCAGTGGGTGCAGATGCTTCATAGTGCCGCGCTCAACCCGCTGCGCCACCAGGGCGGCCCAGTTTCTACAGTTTATATAAAAGGGTCTCTGAGGAGCAACTGCCACAACTGACTTGTGGTGAGAGGCTGGGTCCTGGTAACAAAAATTTTGATTGGACTATTTAGCATCAATCAGCTCATTGATGATTGGTCCATTCCATGATCCAGGAAGTACACTGTTACATAAAAGGCCTCTGAGGAGCAACTGCCCAACTGACTTGTAGTGGGGCAGCAGGGAAAGAGACACCACTGCTCCTGCCGGCTCCCACTGCTGAGATGGCTGGGTACCAGTAAAATTACAGACAGTGGCCTGTCCTCTTATTGGGCACTGTCCTTTGTTAGACTATAGCCCATAGGCCCCTATTGCTATAGCCCTTGGTTCTGGTTTGTGGCCTTTTGGGGTTTTTTGGTGGTTCTCTGGTCTCAGAGCCCCCACTGCCCCTGTTTCATGGCCACTCTCCCCTCTACTTCACCCTCGCTTGGCTCTGTTCAAACCTTCTCTGCGCCATCCACTGTTCCCTGGACCTTGCCTATCCATGGGCCGCTGTCCACCTCTTCTGGTGTGGCTGCCACTGCAGACTTGGGCCAGGCCTGCGTGTGAGGGTGTGTGTGTCCTGCTGAACTGAGTGCAAACACAGTACAAACTTTGTCCCTCTATCAGTCTGCATGGATTGAAAACATCCATAATGCAAACTGAAATGTAGAAGAGACTAAGGGGCAGCGTGCAGCTAAATAAAGCCCTTTCTTATTTGTGTGCCAGATGGAAGGACACAGTGAGTCTCACAGCTGTCGCCACAGCTGCTAGAGACGAGACCTGGCCACAAGGCCTGGACAGAATGGCATGATGAATTCAAGGTGCCCTGAGAATGGCCATGACACAGAGCAGGGTCAGGTCGGAGGAAGCAGGACCAGAGACAGAGACTCCCTGGGGCCTTTGGATTCCACCCAGCCCTGCCGTGCCCTCCATGGCATCCCAGACCCAAGGAAGGCAACATGGCCCCTTTCTGCAAAGGAAGAAGCTGAGTCAGTGGGTTGTACTAGGCCTGGAATAGGCCCCCCTTCACATGCACAATGTTCCTCTTCTCACAGCATGGGGTAGCAGGATGATGTGGTCATCCCATGGGGCTGGGGCACACCTTACAGGACTTGCCTTCCTCTGGGGATTCCCGGTACACCTGTCTCCTCTCACCCCTCACACATCTGGCCTGTACCCCATTTCTTTTTTTAAAAGGACTTTTATTTATTTATGCATACAAGAACTGGGGTACAGGCCACAGGTGTAGGTGGTGAGAGGATTCACCAGAGACAGAGTGGGGAACAGAACAGGCAGATCAACTGTAATACACTGCTCAGGGGAGTAAAGGGTGAGGCAGGAGAGGTCTGCTGCGCCATGTGGGTCACCTCTCTGGCCGGGATAGAACTCACACTGCAGTGGCTACAGAAGCCCCATAGTGTGGCGCTCAACCCCAGGAGCGCCACCAGGGAGGCCTGTGTACCAGTTTTTGTATGCATAAATAAATAAATCTTTAAAAAAAAAGTCCTGTTTGAGCCAAACTTGACAACTTGCTGCAAAGTTGCAGGAGAATCTGGTCTCTGGCCCTTCAAGGTACCTCATTTGAAGTCCTTCTCACCTGGGTTCCAGGAATCCTTCACCACACATGTGAGACCCCAGGCATCATCCCCTTGGCCCTTCCCTGGACCAATTTCTATAGTCTCTCCTCCACACTGTTACTGGGAATTTTCTAGAATGCAAATTTGACCATGCTGCTTTCCTACCTGAGCTCCATTCCTGAAGGATGAGGTCCAGACCTCATCTGGTCTCAGGTCCCTCTAACCTAGGCCCAAGAACTGAGCATGTATCTTGGTTTTGCCCCTGCCAGGACTGGGAGACCTCTGGGTTCCCAGGCTTCGTTCTGGGGTGTCAACTGGGTTGATAAAGCATGCAGAGCCATAGATTCCTGCTTTTCTAGAAGTATCTGGGTAGAGCAGAGGACAGAAATGGCCTAGCTTTGGAACCAGAAGAAGCCTGGGATACCCCCTAAAGTTGGCACTAACGGAGGTATCTCAGCGCTTCCCATGGTCTCGCAAGTGTCCCAGTGGGCTGCCCCCCAGGAGTGAGCACAGGGCTCCTGTCTCCTGGAAGGGTGGCTGTCTTCTCCCAAAGCCCAAGACTGTCCCTGGAGGGTCACCTGTGATACAGGCCTTTTTCTAGTGCAGGACAATACCTGTAAATGGCAGAAAACCAACTTTCCCACCTGGGGCCCTGTCTATATCTGGATCAAGGCAGGGATGGGAAGAGCACAAGAGACTAAGGTATGAATTGGTAATGGAAATTCTATGGGGACTACACCTAGAAAAGAAAGCCAACACTGTAAGAAAAATAAAACAAACAAAAAAATGAATATACCACAGCTCTTGGCTCCCAGCACTTGGGCTTTAAAAGAGTGAAAGTTTTTAGATTCCAAGTAAAGGCAGAGGGTGGGATGTCATTAGTGCCTTTGGAAACACCCACTATGGAAGGAAAGTCATCTCTAATTCTCTAGGAACTCAAGATCAGAGCTGTGTGTGGTTGGGTCTGATGTTGAACTGATTCCAGTAGAAAACACAGAAACCCTAAATGCAAATATTTACAAAGCAAAGGGGGCGCCTGGTCTTAGGGATAGAGCTGACCCATACCATTGCCTTGGTCTGTGCAGGCGGCACTGGACTCTTCTTGGATAACACCTGAGCAGAAAGCTGTGCCTGGGACCTGAACTCCACTGGGGAAACAGCTGACCCCTGGAGAGGCAGCTGGGTGACAGGAATATTGGGAGTCTCTGAGGAGGGACCTCAGGGAGTAGGGAGGGGCTTGGGGGTGGGGGAAGAGTCTGAAAAACCTGCCTGGCTCAAGGACATGAGCCTCCTGTCCTGCACCAGTCTGGACTATGGGCCCAAGAAGACAGACCAAGTCCCAGTTACCCTTTCCCTAACCGGTGTCCCATGGAACACTGTTCTGTGGGATGCTGCCAGGCTCTTCTGAGGAAAGGGATTCCATAGTCAATTAAGTTTGAGAAATGCCACTCAAACCATGAAATAGGTGTCTTTTCTGGAAGATTTGTACAAGTGGTCATCCTGCTTTGTGGGTCTCCAAGAGGGCAGTGCCCCCAGCCTCAGGGGACCCCTCATGTGAAGGCTTGGCTGAGTCCTAGCAAAGCAACTGTGGTGGGTCACCCGCAAACCAGGCATTTCCATGGGCCGGAGGGAGGCTTGAGTCTGGCCCCGGTGCTCTGAGAGGAAGAGATATGCCCCAGGGAAGGGCCAGGGTTGGTCTGAGGGAACCCGTGGAGTGGGTGGTGGGGTCAGGTTGAACCAAGGTGGGGCAGGTCCAGGCTTGAACCAAGCCACTGCTGAGCATAATCGGCTGTTCTGGAAGCCCCACCTGGAGGAGCAGAGCCCCAGCCTGGGTGGAGGCGTGCCCTGGTGGGCAGGGCGTGGGGTGCCATCCCATCCAGGCAGCTTCCCTGGCTCTGACCATCGGCCGCTGCCTGCCCCTCTCCCTGTGTCTTCCACAAGAGGAGAGGGAAGGGAAGGTGCCGCAGGCAGTCCATGGAGTGAAGGCAGGCTCGGGCAGAGCTTCTTTATACCTCAGTTTCCCTCGAGTGGTGATCCCCAGGGCCAGATGCCTCAGTGCTCGGCCTGGCCTGACTCAGTCCCCACCACTCTCCTCTGCCTGATCAAAGCCATGAGATTCACCAGAGCTTTTCAGCGCCTTCTGCCCTCCACGAAACCCCACAGCTGTTTACAAGCTTCGTTTCTGTTTTAAATCACCCCCTCCTGTGCACATCAGCCAAGCTCCAGGATGGCTCCGGATGTGTGAGAAGCAGACAAAGCCCTGGTCTGCACATGAGGAGGGTCCTAGGGACATCAGGCAGGTGTGATGCTCCCCACCCCTACACCCCAACTCCCACAGCACCTTGCCTGGCTTGGGGGCCTGGGTCCCCCAAGCCTCAGTTTCCCCAATGCATAAACAGCAGCCATGCTCTACTCTCAGATGACAAGTACAAAATGGATTGTGTCTCCTTTGTCTCCTCCTCTCCTAGACCAACTGAGGACACTGGGCCCTAAAGCACTGCCCCCACTGAATATTTCTTAAGCAGGACACCATAGAGCCATCTCTGGAGAAGAATCAGTAAGACAGGCAAGAGGAGACGTTCCATGGTGAAATGATCTGGGAACTGGAGCAGCCCGACTCTCAATGTGCAAGTGAACGAAGCTTTGGAGGGCCCTGTGCCGACCGCCCCCTCCACTCTGCTGGTGCAGTCTGGCCGTGCTACTGCGGCCCAGTCGCCCCTTCTGTGGTTCAGGCGCCCCTGATCAGTGAGAGTATCTGAGGAACTGAACTAAATCAATAAACTGGCTGGGTTTAGATGCAGACGGGAGTAAATGCCCAGACAGGCCGGAGCTGGGGGACTGTCTTGCTTTCTGGTTGTAATTAATGCTGATGGCTCCTTTCGAGGGACTGAGCCCTGTGAATGCAGCGGGATGAGGCCCCTAGATGAGGGGGCTTACCAGGATTATCAGTCCAGGGCCCAGTAATTATGGCCCAGATGTTGACAATTCATCAAATTACAAGGCTGTTGGGGCCTGGGGTCCCAGCCTGGGGTGGGTACATTCCTCTGTGAAGGCTTCCTCATTAGGGCTGCCCAGTAGGAGAGGGGGTGGGTGGGCAGCCCCCTCAGGGCAGGTCAACACCATGTGTTTCTGATTTCTCAAGCCAGGCTGTTTGCACATACAGGGGCTGTGGCAACACTGTCCGGGCTGAGCAATTTCCCAGACCTGAATTCCAACCTAGGAAAAGCAAGGGAAGACCCTCATTTCTTGGGTCCAGCCAGGCTACAGCTCATGGTGGCTGGTTCCTCCCAGACCTCCTC
This sequence comes from Galemys pyrenaicus, assembly GCA_019455555.1. Taxonomy (NCBI): domain Eukaryota; kingdom Metazoa; phylum Chordata; class Mammalia; order Eulipotyphla; family Talpidae; genus Galemys; species Galemys pyrenaicus. The sequence continues at coordinate 2,062,914 of JAGFMF010011777.1, forward strand.
TGGGGGTCTGTGGCATGTGGCACTCTGCAGGGTGGGCTCTGCAGTTACCTACTGCACCCCAACTCCTAGCAAGCCCTGGGACCTTCAGCTGTGTGGGGTCATGGGAACCTGGGGGCCAAGGTCAGGAACTTGCCCTTCCCCACTGGCAATGTGGCCTGTCATGCTGCTGCTTCCTTGCCTTGCAGTCAGGGCTGGGCTGCAGCCAGGTTTGGTTTGGTCTGTATATTAAAAAACAAACCAGCCAAATTCACTGCAACATTTAAAAAATTGTGATATTTCACATCAACATCCAAGGTTTGGATTTTTCTTGAAAAGTTGGAAGATTGGGCACCCTGAGACTCACATGCCTGGCAATAGCTGTGGGGTGAAGTGCTCCCTGAACTGGCGCTGCCCCAGAGCCACAGGGTCTACTCCTCCCGACTGCACCACACCTGGTCCCTTGCCCTGACAGGGTGACCTACCAGCTCTATGGGGGCATTTGGGTTTGTAATCCTCAGTCTGGAAAACATCCTGGGTCCCTTTCAGCTCTCCTAGTCTGTGACACCAGGAAGCCAGCTGGCGTCTATTTGGGGTAAGGGAACGCTCAGTGAATAGCCCACCTGCACTGGAAGCAATTACATGTGTGTCTCCATTGTATGTCATGGCTGCAAGAGGTGGTGCTATGCCTTTGAATTGATTCTGAAATACCTGTGTAAATGACACATTTGCCTTTTACATGATCACCCTGTCCGGTATCAGGAGAAATTGTTCCTAGGTGGGGTGGAGGGGAATAATGACACCCACTGGGTGTGGAGGTCAGTGAGTCGGGCTGGGTCCTCTGAGCCGCTTCTGGCTGTGTGTCTCCAACTGAGGCAAGTGGGAGCTGGTGTGGTGGAAAGCACTAGAAGAAACCAACAGACCAGGGTGGAAATCTAGTAAGTTGGAGCAGCAGGTGGCCAGAAGGGTGATGATCCAGTGTGGAGACTTCAAAGGGAAGCAGCCTGCTGGGGACCGCTACTTGGAAGGTGCAGCCCAAAGCCAGCGCGCAGGGGTAACAGAGGACAGAGGGACTGCGGCGGCTCGAGGTGGACACAGGCTGCGGGTGCGTGCAGGGACCCTTGGCTGTGCCCAGGTCACCCTGCTGCTCTGCCTACCTGCCCAGCCTTGTTTTGTGGGGCCACTTGCCTGCTTGTCCTGGTTTCACTCAAGTTCCCTTTCCAGCCCTCTGAACATCACTGCCTAGGTGGCAGGGCGCGCCTCCTTGAAGCCCATGGACAACAGTTGTCACCTACTGGGTGGAACCCTTAAGAACCTAAAGATCACATGTAAATTTTGGATTTCTAACTCCTCTTGGGATATTGGGAGATGTAGTCATAATCGTCCTCCATGGGCTGAGCTGGGGGTTCCCCTCTGATGGGGGCCTTGTGCACAAGTGGTCCCAGGCCCCAGTTTGGCATAGGCCCCACTGTCCCTTATGCTCTCCTGCAGCCCCACCTATTTTCTCGTCTGGCTGCCCCTGTGAGGCATCGATGAGCCTGAGAGTCTGCAATTTCAGTTCTGAGCCATCTCTCCAAACTGTGGTCCTCTCTCCAGACTCTCTAGACTTGCCCTCTCTTCTAGACTAGTCTCCGTCAGTCTCCCTGCCTCTGCCTGTCCTTTCTGTGTAGGGCTACCTCTGACCTATAGACCTTGGAACAAGTTCTTTAACTTCCCTGGAGCCAGGTTCCATCTGGAAAGTGAGTGTGGTGCAGGTGGGATGGCCTCCTACAGGTGGCAGTGCCGGGCTGGGAGCTTGGCTGGGGCTGAAGGCTGTGACTAGAATGCTCCGAGCCAGTTCTGGGGTGCAGCCAAGAGACATACCCTGCCTCCCTGTCAATATTGACATAAGCACAGTCCTGCGGAGCAGGCAGTTATTTGCTTCCATTTTCCAAAGGGAGAAACCGGAGCTGGGAGAGGCACGGCCAGTTGGGCCTGAATCTCGTGCCTGGCCCGTGCTCGTGGCATCGCCATGCCCCTCTGGCTTCAGTAGTACCTGGGAGGCCCTCACTCACTGCTCTGAGACAAAGATGCCGTGCCCTCCGTGCCTTTGGCCTGACACTCAAACACCCTTCTCGGCCTCCTTGCAGACCCACAGATCCCTCTGAGACGCCCTCTTCAAAGCCCAGTTTCTCGGTTGCTAAGTTGCTGCTCTATTTTTCTGCCATTTCTCGCCCTAGGCCTGGCTCTGAAAGACGCCTGCTAATCTTTAAAGTGCCCCTTCTTTTGGCCGCCCAAACTGAGCCTCTACCACCCTGCCTGACTGAACCTGGGCCTGACTAACCTTGAAGTGAGTGGAATGACTCACTCTTGTACATGGGAGCTGATCTAGTAGGGCCAGTCTCACTGCTTCTGTGGCAGTTTGAGGGGCTTGTAGAGGGTGCGTTTAAGTCTGGCCTTTCCCAGTCTGGACACCACGGCAAATGCCCTCCACCTGCAGCCCCCAGGGAAACTTGGTGAGGCTGTGACCCAGTGCTCCCTTCCTGCCCGTTCCCACCCACTCTCCTGTTCCTTCTTCAGCTTAGTGTGTCTTGGGTGTAACCTCTGCCTGGATGCAGCGTCCACTTACCAGCTCCTACTCCAGTTTTGACTCATACCTCCTTCCTTTGGGCGGGGGCTTTGATCCCCACCAGGCTTGGCCTGGGTGATAGACAGCCCATTTCCAGCCCTGACTATAGTGCTTAGAGAGGCTGGAATTCTCTCATGAGTTTTGGCTCTCTCCCACTCAACTACAGCCTCCGTGGGGGTCAGGACCCCTGGGTGCATTTCTTGCTACTGTATCCTGAATGCAAAGCGAGGGCCCTCCCACACAGTGAGTGAATGAATCAGCTGTCAAGGGAGCCCTTCCATGAATGACGTTCCAGGGACTCTGATGCCTGGTCTGGGAACACCAGAGGGCGCTCTTGATCCACTGAAGACTGTCTTGGTGCCTGTTGATTGCAGTCCTTGGCCACAGCCTGGGAGGTCAGCCAGGACGCTGGGCACGTGGAACATGGGCTGAAAAGGAAATCCTTCAGTATTAAGGGATCTATTTGCTGGTCTCAGTGAGCTCTAACGAACTGTCCCTGAACCCAGCCCACGAACAGGAGAGTGGGTGGGAACGGGGCAGGAAGGGAGCACTGGGTCACAGCCTCACCAAGTTTCCCTGGGGGCTGCAGGTGGAGGGCATTTGCCATGGTGTCCAGACTGGGAAGGGTCACACTTAAGAACCAGGTCATCTTCCTGGCTCTCCTGACCTGAAGAGCAGCTGGAGACATGCCTGAGGTCTTACGGTCTACAGAATTCCAAAGTCCACTCTCCTTCCAGCACATGGGCAGGACATGGTGCCAGTCCCCAACTTTAGGAAATCTGGGGTCTGTCTTGTGAGTGTATTCACTTGGAAGAACTAAGTTTACCTCAGTTCAGTTAGTCTCTGCTAAGTTTCCCTGGGGGCTGCAGGGTGGAGGGCATTTGCCATGGTGTCCAGACTGGGAAAGGCCAAACTTAAACACACACTCTACAAGTCCATCAGACTGCCACAGAAGCAGTGAGACTGGCCCTACTGAGTTTACCTCAGCTGCAGGTGCTGAACATGTTCTTCCGTGCCACGGGGTGAGGGTACGTTGTTGTCTGGGGAAGCAGGAAGAACTTCACTCAGCAAGGGGCCTGCAAAGGTGTTGTTGTAGGTACATGGCAGGGCAGGGGAAGCGTCCCTGCTAAGCCCTCGCCCAGAGCTGGACTTGGGTGGGGAGGTGACTTGGAGGCTGCTATTCCAGACTGGGGTTCCCCAGCCCCTTTTGGAAAGATGCAAGAAAAACCGCAAAGGATAAGTGAGGCATCTGGGAACTGGGGGCAGGAACATCAGCACGGGACTCCTGTTCTTTGGCTGCCCCACATGTGACCCATGAGGGGACTCTGAGGACATAGCGTGGGCCCAAGGCAACGGGAGCCTGCCTGGGGCTGATGCTGGATGCTGGGGAGGAAAGGCCAGCCCTGCGGCCCTTTCCATCTTGCTCGGCTGTGTCCCCTAAGGTTTCAATCTGGGGTCCATTAGCAAGGGTCTCAGGAAATCTGGGGAGCAGCCCTGCAGGGGTCAGATGAAAATAAGATGTAGGATGTTGAAATCGAAAAACAGATGAATTTGGGATATTACAGATGAATCATTTAACTAATTACATTTTTACAATCAAAGCTGTTTTTGAACTATGGGAGTGCAAGAAAGCATATGAATGTGTATTGCTCTGTGGTCCTTTTTTTGTTCAGCTGATTAATTCTAAACAGTCCAACTGAGCTATTCATTTCAAAATTGGTCCCAGGCTGAGACCCTGTCTCTTAGACCACATTTAGCTCAGAGCTTACTGTGTCCCTGGTCTAGGCTGTCGATGTTTCCATTATTGATCTGGAGCTGGTAGCCAGGCTCCGCCTCTCCCACCAGTGTGTTTAGCCAGACGGGTAAGGAGTGCTGGGTGCTGCCAGGCTTGAGGAGCTCTGTTCTGGTCAGAGCCCGCCTGCTGTTCCTGCCAGCTCTTCTTTCTCTTTTGCCCCTTTTCACTCCATCCTCACTGGATACTCTTGATTCAGTCATCATCTGTGAGTTACTGCAACTGTCCCCTACCTGGACGGCCCTCCTCCAGTCTCTGGTCTGCAGCCGGGAGGTCACACATCATTTAATGATGTTTGTTGACTGCATATATGATGGAGGTCCCGGTAGCGATGCCATGAGGTGTAGGTGTGAGGCAGGTCAGCTCCTCTGGGCTTATGTCATTATGCTCTGATTTTGCACAATGACAAACTTGCTGCATGGCACATTTCTCAGAATGTATCCCTAGTATTAAGTGATGCACAAGTATATCACTTGTCTGTGTTACTTAGGAGTGTCCGTGGCTTCCACACTCTTCTGCTGGGGCCTGGGGGGACACCCTTCACACAGTATCACTGCCTCTTGTTCCTGGCCTGCCCTCAGAGCCACTCACCCTGGGAACGTGGAACATCACACCCCCCCTTGTTCAGGGTGCCTGTGTTGGGGTCACATGGGATGCACAGACCTCTACTGATTATCCCTAAAGACAGCCTTCAAGTGTTGCCCTTTCTATGAGGCCTCCCCTGGTCCCTGGCAGAGCCAGCCACTCCTTCCTTCTTGGAGGCGAGAGGCCCCGTCTGCACGCATCAGCCCTATCTAAGCTCTGGTAAAAACCTCTGTCTGGGAGGATCTCCTGCTTGAGTGGGGCGCAGTGGTGGGATGGGTGGGCGGCAGGCCTCCATCTGTGGTCAGGATGCCAATGGATGTGGCCAGGCCCAGGAAGCTATTGAAGCAGCTGTGAACCCAAATTGGTAGGGACCCATGAGGATGTGCTGAGTGGGATATGTGGCTTTGTGGCTGTTCTTGCAACTAACTCAATGTGAGACAGAGACCCCCAACTCTGTGTTGTACTTGGGAAAAACGAGATGCACAAGGTTGGTAAACACAGGGCTTTGGAACTGGTGCAAACCGAAGGCGGGAGAATAGAGGGGATTCCACAGGTCAGGTGGTGGAAGGACAGGCCACTGACTGGGTGCTAGGGAGCCGCATGGTCACTAAAGCCTTAGGTTTTTAATCTACGGAATGGGAAGGAGTCATGGCACATAGGGATGGGATGAGCTCTGAAATCATGACACAGTGCTCTCACCCAATTCCTAATGTTTCATCCAGGCCAAGACTTACACTTTGCAAATGTGAACACAGAGGATTAAGTGACAGCCAAGGGTATGTGTGGGGGGCATTTCTGGAGGCTGTGGTTCCTGGCCAGCTTTACTCCATTAGCTGCTGTGTAGGGACCCTGGTCAGGGAATCAGAATTGGACATTCATCATGAGGGGGGTGTTTTCTTTCTTAATTTTTAATAGTGGCTATGATGTAGATGTATGACTGAGGAATAGAAAAATGAACTGCTCTGTTTGTTAGAGTTGGTCTTTGCTATTGTGTTTTTGAAAAGCAGGCAAGGATATTAATTCATACAACAGAGGTGGCAAGCAGTGCTTGGGGGAGAGAAAACTTCAGGGCTAGATAGAGACAGGGATGAGGAGTGGAAATACAACATTTGTTCGAAACATTTCTTTGGGAGGAGAGAAGAGAAGGGCCCTCCTGCTAGCACATAGTGAGCCCTGAGCCCTTGCCTGCTGCTTCAACTAGCTTACTGAAGGGACTAGTACGATGCAGAGGCTGCCGCCTAGGTATAAATCTGGGCCTTGTTCTACCACCCTGCAAACTCAGCTTCCTCAACTGTTAAGTAGGGCAGAAAGCATTGACCTTCCAGGATGACAAAGCATATGTGAGTGTGCTTCCAACAAGCACTCAATACTAGCTTCCCTGGTACAGTGGGCTCCATAAATATCAGAAAAAACAAATTCTCCATAAACTCTAGGAAAACAAGTTTTTCTGACCTCTCCCACTCACGTGGCCTCTAAGATTCTATGTGGTGCAGCCCTGGAGATTCTCTGACATCACCTTCTACTATTTCCCTGTGAAGGTACCCACTGGACGACCCAAGATTCTCAGAACTGGTATCCTTAGGAACCCTGCTCTGGCATGCAGATTGTGTTAAGATCAATTCAAGCCTAAAGGCTAAGAGAAGCTCTTACCCCCTCTCTAATTGAAGAAGTGATCACAGTTCCCTTTACTACCTAAAAGAACGAAGACTTGGGAGTATTTCTCAGGTGTCGAATAATCTTTAGAAATATCTCCTATCTGAGAAACCCAACTTTGATGTTTAATTTCAGAGTACACATGAAGTCATCCCTTTCTCATTATGTGATGCCCTCTTCTCTCTCCCTGTGGTACCTCAGGCCCCTATTCTGTTTCTCTGTTTAGGACATGCTCTCCCATGTTGAAATCAGCATGGCCATAATCATTGTAGCTTCTCCATGCACACATTTAAAATTGATCTTTTCCTTTTGCCAATCTATTTGATGCTGTTTTTGTTATTCACCAAGCCTGAGAAGAACCCAGAGGGATGGGAAAATTTCCCTGCACCTTGATACCGGTCACTTGCTGGCTCCCTCCAGTCATGCTGTGCTCTCCTATACCATGGGCACATGAAGCTTATCCAACCTCATCACCAGTGTGCTACAGTATCACAACCCTGTTATTCCCCTTCAATTTATGGCTTCTAAGATGAAAACACTTGTCTCACCTGCGAGGCTCAGTCTTGCCCACACCTAGACTTTTGCTTTTCCCTCTATAACTATTCCCCATCCCTGCCCTTTTCTGAAAGATGCTGCATCTTTTTTCATAAGTCTCAGCTCAGATGTCATCTTTCGCAAAGGCCTTCTGATTACTGAATACATATTATTCCTAGTTAGTCAGCCAGGAATCTCATTACATCCAGCTTTAGTCTCTTTCTAGCACATTTCACAAAGCTTCTGGTTTAATTGTTTACTTGTTTATTGTCTCTTACCCACTACATTGAGCTTTGTCTCTCTGTTGGTTGCTGGTACAAAGGTCCAGAAAAAGGTTCTGACACAGAGTCAATGACCAATACTTAGGGCATGCTAACCTACCAAATGCCTTTGCATTGCTGGAACTTGGTGGGTTTCATAATCTCCATATGCCTCACAACTTAACACTTCTCATACATTCAAACACATGGAAATTGCAAGCCCTTGGAAGGTGTTATCCAAAACACATTGTTCAAGAAGTGTTTAAGTTACATTCTGAAGGTTAGGTATAAACATACTGGAAATCACCTGAGATCAACATTAAAAGTTCAGAAACTCAAAATACCATAGATAAGGAAAAGTGAGGGTTTTGATGTACACTGGAGATGATGAGAGAGTCTAATAATTTCTATACATTAGTCAAGTCAGGATGTCGGCAAGACTGAGCCTTGCATGTGAAACAAGTCTTTTCATTTTAGACAAAAGCTACAATTTGCAGGGGAATAAAAGGATTGTAATTAGAAACCTCCAGGAAGGTGACAGTGACCCACAGTTATTTCTCTTTCTTCTAGCCCAGGGCAGGTGGCTGTGTGCGTTCCCTCCCTCTATCCCCCCAAAGACTAACTGGGTTTGATCCATCTTGTGCCACCCAGGACATGACAACTTCCCAATGTTTTGCAGAGCCCAGTACCCAATTTACGAGATGGGAAAATAACTTTATTTACATAAATGCTGATTTCTATTCAAAAATTCAGGAGTGCTATGTGCCGGGCTTCTCTGCAGGTCACATTTGAAAATGAAAAAACAAAAACAAAAGAAACCCCAAACCTTTTTGGTATTAATTTTATTTTTGAAATATTTTTTAAAAAACTACACCTGCTGATCAGTTTTGACTCACAATGTTCTGAACTCAAAGCTCCCCTATTTTATTGATTCTATGAGATCTGTTTCTGGACCAACTGATCTGAAAGCAGATCAAGCTGGCAATGCTTTACCTACAGTTCCACACCCTACCACCAGGAGGCAGTGAGGTCCACACAACCGTTATCAAAACTAGTTTCATCTCTACATGTCTATTAAGATACACCCTAAATTAAAACAAGATATAGACACACATATACTTTTAGCTTATCATATTGGCATAGACTTTAAAGTCTGATAATACCCACAGTTGGCCAGGGTTTGGGGAAACATATGCTGTTGGTGGGAATGTAAATTTCTACAGATTCCCGGAGGGCAATTTGGCAATATACATCAAAAGCCTTAAACATGTGCAAATCCTTTGGTCCAGCAATTCAACTTCTAGACATTTATTCTAAGGAGATAATCATGGAAATAAGTCTACATTTATTCTCAGGATGTTGATTATATGGGTGAAAGATTGTCAATATAAATAATGTAACTTTAAGACTGGTTAAATAAATTATATATGATATATAGGATAAAACTATGTCGCTATTACATCCTGTAAGAATTCTTAATGATGTGGAACAATCTCATGATATAGTAAGTGAAAAAAAAAAAGCCTACAAAAAGTATATTTACTGTAATCTCAGTTTTAGATAATAAATATAAAAACAAACTTTCACATAAAAAATGCTGGGAGAACAAACATTGAGAGGACATATCTGTGTGTGGTAGGAGTATGGATGGTTGCGTTTTTCATTTTTGTGCTTTTCTCTATTTGGGGAAGGCTTTAAATAAACTTTTTTTTTTTTTTTTGCTTTTGCTTTTGTTATTATCAGCAAAGAGCAATTAATGATTCCCCTTGCAGCAGAAAGGACAAGGAGGTTGTGGACAAGTTAACTCTTGACCTTTTCAGTCCACAACTTATCCCATGGACATGGGCTTCCATGCCCCTGTACCCCCAACCCCTACTGGGACTACATATGGACTTGGTTTTAGCTGGTCTCACTCAGGGGAGGGGCCAGCTGGGATTAATCCAGAAAAGGAAGCTGGCACGGTCTCCACCACTGTCTTGCTTCACTTTTTTCTTACTCTCATTTCCCTTCAGAAAGTGACATGCTTTTAGCACAAAGAAAAAAGGCTTCCCTGAGGTTGAAGTTCCCCAAGCTGCAGAAAAAAAAACTTTTTGGACAGCTGACCATTCTCCAAGTCATTTTGCTGCCCGACGTGTGTGGGCAGGATAGACTGATAAGCAGAGAGTGATCCACGGACTCCTACATTTGCTCTGGACTCGGGCTTGGTGCATGTACGCTCATCTAACTCTCAACTTTGTAGGTATGCTCTGGCCAGGTTCTGCAAGCCCGAGGAGCCTGCTGGAGCCCACACGGCAGCGCCAGTATTCCCCATGAAATGCAACATATGAGATCCCTTGTAGGTGGCCAGGGCCCCTCAAGTTGCCGCAATTGTCCTAACCTCTGGGTGAGCACAGGGAGTCACCTGACCCGGCTTCCATGAGTCAACAGATCTGGATTTCAGTTCAAAGCACATGGGTACATGAGTCCTTCCCACCCTTAGAACTCGAGTGGTTTGCTTTCTCTCCTGCAGGGGATAATAGTGGGGTGTCATCCCCACCTGTGCACCTAATGGAAGGGAGGGTGGCAGTGTTTGAATGAGGGTTCCTGGAGGCAGGTGGTGGGGCAAGCTAACTGGCTCCTGGTTCTTCAGGCCTGAACCACTTTGAACCCAGCACCAGGCTGGGTTAGCTCAGTCAGGGAAGATGCCCAGATATGTGTGGAAAGAAGAGGTGTATGCAAGCTGAGTAACTTCTGAAAAAGGGGTGACCGGGTATAATTAGGGTATAATACCAGCTTCTTCTCAACCCTTTGCCTGGCCAGATCTATTCCCCAGAGCTTCTAACTTCACACCCAATGGACACACCACATGCCCATCCATCCCTTGGCCTCCCCACCTCAACATTCACAGAGCCCCACCTCTGGGTGGGGCACTTCACACATGATGAATCTCTGCAATGGTCCCACCAGCTGTGACCCTCAGGATCTGGGCTTTCTGGGTGTGATCTCACTTCACCTGAACCCCAACTCTCTCCACGGGGAAGAAAATGGAGACTTAGGGCAGCTGGGCTTGCCTACGACCTCACACTTAGTGGATGGTGAAAATGGGACTCAACCTCAGTCACCTAATGCCAAAACCAGATGCCTGTTTGTTGCTCACAGAACTCACTGGCCACACCCTGCCTGCCCTTGTCCTGAGAGGAAAGGTGGGGGTGATGACTGAGGGAGAAGTGGCCACTGTGGGAGGTGGACCAGGAAAATGATGGACCAGGTGCCCAGGAAAATGATTCCCGCCATCAGCCAACAGCCCAATGCTCCCAGCTAGGAAGAAAGGACACTGGTCACTGTGGGCTTCAAGGAGATGCAAACAGGGGAAGAGCAGAACCCCATCCACTGTCCCTGGAGCACGTCCTGCACAGTCCAGAGTGGTCTGAGTGCAAATGTTAACCAGGTAGTCCCGGGAGAGGCGCTGTCAGGAAGCGCCCACTCCTCCTGCACTGGTGAAATGCATGATCCCAAGGCACGGGGATGAAACAGTCTAGCAAACGCCTGTGGCTGCCCCAGGCCCTTGCTACCATATCTCAGAACAGACAGTCCTGATCAGGTTTCCCTGACCCCCTCGTCAGGAGAACTGCTGGAGAGGTGGTGCCTCCCACTGGGGGAGTGGCCCTGATGGCTGGGTGGGGGGGCCCAAACTACTCGAGGCCCATACTCTGACATGAAGCAAGTGCTCCCCAAATATTCCAACTAGCCCTGGAGAGCCTGGTTTTGTGTAGCCATCACCTCCTAAGTCTCCTGGAATTCCAGCTCCAATGCTATGAAGGGGGCATTCAGCACTCCACAGAGCAGGAAACTGACCTTTCTGACGTCATGCAGGCAGCAGTGTTGGAATCCAAGCCTAGGTCTCACTGAGGGGTATAAGGCACAGTCACAGAAGCTGGCTCTGCAGGACCAGGCACTGCAGGACCAGGCACTGCCTTCCCCTCCACTAATGCAGGTCTGGCCCTAAGAGAGACCTTTGAATCAACCAACATTTCCCTCTCTGAAACTTCCTGGCCTGTGAACAGAACAAATTTGTTCCCCAGCAAAACAGTCTCACCACATTCTCTTTCTACAGGCTGTTCTGAGGCATCAGGAATTCTGGGTGTTTTTAGTGGGGTCCTCACCTCTGTGCAGGACTCCACATTTTCACAGCCACATTTCATACAGCTTCTTATGGAGTGGTCACTCAGCCTAGTATAAGCTAAGTTTTAGTTTTAGTTGTAAAAGATCTGAGGCAAGATGACACTACAATGGCTAAGTTGGAACCATTAGGCAGCCCTTGCAGCCAGCAAAGACAGGAGTGTTAACACTAGCCATTGGGAAGAGGCCCGTAGCCAAGGGCTGAACCATGGGCTTGGGCTGACGAGCTAGACAGAGAGTGGTGTGGGTGCATTTGAATGCTAAGGAGGTGCCTTCTCAAAACTTCTTTGCTTTGCCTGCAGGCTGGCTGGAGCTGCAGGCTCTGCAGGCAGAGCCCTGGCCCTGCAGAACTGCTGTCCTTCATAGAGCTAATGCTAATCCTCTCCACAGAGCCACTACAGAGCAGAGGAGGAGAAAGGAACGCAGACGGTTAAATAAGGCTTAGAGGGAAAATATTGGTTTGAGAGAGAAGGGCAAAGAAAACAAACAAACAAAAAAGACAAATTACCGGGTAGCCATCTCGTCCCGATTGCCCCTGCGGTAATTAATACATCATTAATAATCAGACTTTCGGCAGAAAACCATATGGCAACACTTAGAACTCAGCCAGGATTTCAGATCCCCCCTCATCCTGCAGAGACTGCTGATGTAAGTGACTTCTTCAGGGGGAGAATTTGGGGTTCTGGGGGATGGAGCTCCCATTTCCAGCCTCATAGGACCAGGTTCCAAGGGCCACCAGGCTAGGCACCCACAGTATCCTCCCCACATCAGCAGGGACATATGATGTGGGCCACATGGGGATGTGGGGTTCCTGAGGGTGGAGGCCACAGCCACCGCTGTAAATGCTTCACTGATGTGGCACGGAGGGGCTATGAAAGGAGACACAGCTTTCCTGCCTGTTGTTTGTGGGATGAGGTGAATGGGAAGACAGCCTTGGAAGCCAGAGACACAGCACAGGCAGGGGGAGGAGAGGCTTATGACTACTGGCAGCTTCTCTGCAACCCCCATGTGCTGGGAGCAGTGCTGCCTGGCCAGCATGCCACACATGAATGTCTGTGCAGGTTGCAGCTTGAGAATTCTGCATTTGCCTAATACACTTGTGTTTAACAGCCAAGTTAAAAAAAAAAAAACCCTGCATAACTCTCTGCATTACACACTGTAGCGAGTTCACACAGGCTGGCTTCCTTGTGACAGCAGAGATGACTCAACAGTCAGAAGCTGCTCGTGGCCAGTAAATTTACACATTTTTGTGGGCTGGTTCTTTGGCTTGCTGTGGCGTTGCTACAGGCATGGAGAAGCCTAGGTTTCAAAGGGTGTCGATGGAAAATGAATCACGATAGGTGGAAGTCAAAAGTACAAACACTCATCTGAAAGGAATTCCTCTGGAGGTTCACTTAGACTCACAAAGACTGTCCATGTGCTTCTTGAATTGATTTGTCAGGATTTATCGAGCTCTGAAAGGCTGCCAAGGTGAATCAAAGGCAGACTCGTCCTGCTTCGAGAAGACGCGAATTTCCGAGTCCCTGACCATGCTCTGCTTGCAATGCTTATACCCATTTCCTCACTGGAAGAAGGCAAAGGAACCCCAGGACCTAGTGATCAAGCCCAGTTTATCCCTGGCATAACTGCCTGACTCCTGAGCCCTTTCTGCCAAAGCATGTGAGACAAAAACAGGTTGACCCAGCAACGGCTTTGGGTACTTAGGGAAAAGCAGTCATGGTGCAAGTATTCCTCCCCGCACAAAGTTGACCCAAAGGTTTGACAAGGCGCAGCCAGGCTCGTGCCAGCCCTCTGGGGAGGAAAACAGTCACAGAATGCTTCACAGGGCGAGGCAAGCCCTTGCAACTCTGTGCTTGTATTCATTCTCAAATTGAAAAAAATATGACCCCTAGCAGGACTGAGCTTTTGTTTTTTGTTGAGACACATTTTTAACCAGTCAATATCTTCATGGAAATTTGAGACATAAAATAAAATGTCTTATCTTTCAGGAGCAGAGAACATAATCCAGGACACTTACCGGAGGACCTGCAAAACACAAACAGAGACGCCACGGTCAGGATCAAAGAGAGAGGGTCCCCTCACCCCGACTGGCCCTTCCTCTCACAGCTCTTGGTCACCACTCTGTGCGAGGTTTTGGAGGGGGAAGTGGCAGGGCAGAAGGAGCCAGGGTAGGTGGGAATAACAGTCCCACGTGTACAGGCTCATGCATCCACAGCAGAGGCTGCTGCTGCTCCCTGCGGGCACTCAGCAGCGTCGGGGCTGGGCAGGCCAGGTGGGAACAGGACTCTGTTCCTGTATGGAGAACACCTTTTGGTACTTATCGGGGGTCGGTTCATTTCTATGGAAGGAAAGAGATTTAGGGGAGAAAATGTTTCTGAGGGAGAGAAGAATGCTCCCAAGGGCACTGGGGGATGTGGGGTCCAGCAGATGATGGGGCTGCCCAGCAGAGAACACCGAGAGGAACCTCTCAGGTGTCTCACCTCACACCTCACAAAGCACACTGCATATCCGCAACTAGTCAACAGTCTTCGTGCTGGGGTGGACCACACAGGCTCAGAGGGAAAGAAGAGACTTCTCCAAGGTCACATGGTTGGTTAGGGGTGGCGCTCATCCCCAACCCTGCACACACTTCCCACTAAGCCACACTGTGTCCAGACCAACCGCTCATCTCCTACTGTAGGCCCCCACCTCAGTCTGGAGGGAGGTGGGTCCAGAAAGGCGCATGCGGGTCACTGGGGGCGCTATTGCGACTTACCAAAAAATATGTACTTGGTCATCTAGATGACCAAAATTTATTTCTCATGTAAATTGGGTCTTTCTCCACTGACTCGCAGTCCCCCAAAGTCTTAGAATTTCCTACGTGTTGAGAATGATAAAGGTGTTACTTGTTAAGTGAATCAGGTGGCTTTTGCGGAAGCATCTAAGAAGTGGAGCTGGCTGTCTGGGTAACTGATCAGCTCAGAGCGTTGGAACTTCCAGGCCTGCTGCCCCCTCCTTCCAGGGAGGGAGTGGGGCTGCCAATGGAGTCCAGTGACCAATAACCAATAAATCAACCAGTTATATCTGTGAAAGGGAGCCTCTGTAAAAACCCCAAAATGGGGGGGCACTGGAGAGATTTGGGGTTGGTGAAAAAGACCAGCCCAGACCTGGGGGGAATGGTATGCCCGGAGAGGGCATGGAAGCACCCCTCTTACGTATCTCTCCATCTGTCTGTTTCTGAATAATAACCTTTGTAACTACCCAGTGATAAGGTGAGTAAATGGGTTTCCTGAGTTCTGTGAGCAGTTCCAGCAAATTAATCAAACGTGAGGAGGGGGGGCTGGGGGCCTCTGATCTGTAGCCAGTAGGTCAGAAGCACAGGTGACAATGTGGGTTTACAGGTGGTGCTAAAGTGGCAGTTGGTCAGTAGATTATGACATCTCTCTAGGTACTGTCAGAATTGAGCTGAAGGGCCTCCTGGTGGCCTAGGGGTTCAGTCTTAGTGCTATCACTATGACAGCACAAGTTCGATCTCCGGCCAGGGAAGGGGACCCACATGGCGCAGCAGACCTCTCCTATCTTGCCCACTGCTCCCCTCAGCAGTGTGTTTCAGTCAATCTGCCAGTTCTGCTCCCCACGCTGTCTCTGGTGAATACTCTCACTCAACCTTTAACCTATACCCCAGTTCTTCCATGAAAAAATAAATATATAAATTTAAAAAAAAGAATTGAGGTGAAGAGTTGAATTCTCAGATACCCTCCTGGTGTTTGAGAATGCTCATGGTTGTGGGAGCCCCTACCAGACCCACACTGAACTGGATCCAAGAGCCGTGTTCAGTTGGCCAGCACATACAGATTCAACTTAGGATTTTTCAACTTCACTAAGGTGTGAAAGTGACAGGCATTCAGCAGAAGCTGTATTTTGAATTTTGATCTTCCCTTGGGATGTTGATCTGGGGCCTGATCTCCTCGGGATGCTGGGTAGCGGCAGGAAGTGCAGCCCCCAGTCAGCCTGGTGGTCACACCGGTAAACAGCCCACACTGTTTTGCTGTTACTGTGTTGCTAGTGATTTTGGGTTTGTGTTTTCACATGCTGTCATATCTACAAAATGTCCATCTGTGTCTGAGACATTCAACATTTTATTATAAACTGGGCTTTGTATTGGATGATCTTGCCCAAGTGCAGGCTAACAGGAAGGTCTGTCTTGGACAGGCGAGGCTGTGGTATTCTCTAGGTAGGCATATTCAATGCATCCCGACTCAGATGTTTTGAACTATGATGGGTTTATCAGCACATAACACTGTGGTAAGTGGAGAAGGATCTGTATGTATGGATTGCCTCTGAGAGCCAGGGGCCTCTGGAGCAAGTAGTGGGATGAAGAAGTGAACAGAAGAGGTAGGATCTCTGACTCACAGAAATGTCCTTTAACAGGTACATAACTGAAAAGACAATGACAGAGGG
Organism: Galemys pyrenaicus; assembly: GCA_019455555.1. Taxonomy (NCBI): domain Eukaryota; kingdom Metazoa; phylum Chordata; class Mammalia; order Eulipotyphla; family Talpidae; genus Galemys; species Galemys pyrenaicus. Next base: position 2,078,920 of record JAGFMF010011777.1, read on the forward strand.
AAGAACACATGGGAGACAGAGGCCAGCACTGTCACAAAGGTCCCAGGCAGGCAGGGCCCACTCAGGACAGGAGGCCAGTGTAAGCCCAGAGGGTGAGGGATGGTTACCTGGGGCAGGAAGGAGGAGTGCGAGCATGGCAGAGATGCAAAAATTCAGAGCATGTGGAAATCACTGAGAAGCCAAGGAGGCTGCCATAGGGTGGACCAGAGCTCAGGGCCCTGTTTCCACATCATGGTTCAGGGGAGGGGGGCTTTATTTGAAGGGAAGCAGGGCGCTCTGAAGGTGAGGAGTGATGTGACAACTAGTGGAGGGTGCCCATTGTAGCTGTCCCTGTGTGGATGATGGTAGCCTGGACCTTGGTGCTAGCAGTGAAGATAGAGAGAAGCCAGGGGCAAGAGACACTTGTCAGTGAGTACAAATGGGACTTGCTTGTGGATTTAAGGGTAGGGAGCAGGCATGCATGGGATACAGAGGAAGGACAGAGATGAGACAAAGGTTTTTGGCTTAAGATACTGGTGTCTGATGGTGCTGATAATCAAGAATGGTCACTCAATGAGGCAGTTCTCGAAGCTTAGACTGAGAGTGGGCAGGGTATGGGCAGCCTGGATCGCACAAAGAAGATGTTTTGTTTTCAAGGTCTGGCAACACCTTGGCTCTGGTTTTGCAAAGAAAAGTCACCAAACACATTTGCTAGCACTTTTTCGATGCCACACACACACACCTGCCTGCACTGTGCCTGTGACCAGCCTCTTCTGCCCAGTTGGTATGTTAAGTCAGAGGAACTGACCTGCTTCCACTTTTCCTGGACCCTGCTGCACCTGACGTTTATCTCTCTACTACTGCCATTGTCAAGGTGGCCTCTCAAGCATATTCTCCGCTAAGATTTGAAACAAATTCCAATTCCTTTGATTAAATCTGCCCCTTTGCTCCCACCCCTCTGCTGTTCTGTCCCACCTCTTCCTGTCATAGCTATGTGGCTGGAGAGGGCTCTCCTCTCACTGTCTCTGATGCCTCATCTTCGCGCTTGCCCATTTGCTGATTTGGATTCCATTCCTGTGGCTCCACCAACACAGTTCTCAATAATTCTCCACTAACCTGCCTTCATATCGATAAACCTGACAAATATTTCTCCTCACTAGGCTCACCTTCTACACTGCTGACCGTGACCACCTTCTGGAAGTGCCCCTTCCCTTGCTTTCCAAAATGTCACTTTCCACCCTGGTTTTTAGCTGACTTAGTCCCCTCCCCCAGCCTCACATATGGAGGTTCCTGAAGGCTCTTGTCTTGGTCTGATCAGTTCTTTGTTCACCTGCCCCCTCTCCCATAATCCCTAAGGCTCTCAGTCAAGCTCATGACCACACCAGGCAGAAGTGTCCCCAGTACGTATCTTCAACTAGCACTGTGCCTTGGAAGCCTAGAATCCCTTTTTGAGCTGACTGTTGGACACTACCCCTTGCCTAATTGCAAGATTTCTCAAGCAAACACACACAGTTATGCTCACGAACTTTTCCCCACAAACATGCTCCTTTCCAGTTTCTGGTCTTTGTGAGTGACATCCCCTTCACGCAGTTACTATATCAGCAAGTGGAGGGTACCTCCCCAAAGACCCCCCACTAATCCATTGGCACACCTACTGCTGCTCTGCAATTCATCTACTGACATGTTTCCCAAACAACGGCTAATCCATGCCACTTTGCCTTTAGGGACCTTTGCAACAACTTCCCCCTCCATCTCCCTCTTCACACATTCCATAGACATTCACTGAACACCTGTTTTTCTAGATAGTGTTCTAGGCATGTGAGATGTTCTAGGCATCAGACAGCAGTGATGGTGACGAAGGTCCCTGTCCTAAGAGGATTCCCTCCTAGTGACTAAGGGCAGCCAAGTCCAGTGAGTCTATCAAGTACATCACCTATAAGGCAGTATGTGTCATGCAGAGAGAGGCAGTAAGGCATGGTCAGGGGACTATATCAGTGCTGGGGTGTGGGAAGATTGGAACTTTTCATGAGATGGTCCGTCCTAAGGTGAAATTTGAACAAAGATTTGAAGAAAGTGTAGGCATTGGCTGTGCTGATCCTTTGGAAGATGTATGCCAGGCAGAAGGAACTGTTACTGGGCTGCAGCTGGCAGGAGCAGTGGTGTCTCTTACCTTGCTGCTCCACTGCAAGTTAGTTGTGGCAGTAACTCCTCAGAGACCTTTTATGTAGCAGTATACTGCCTGGAATGTGGAACGGACCAATTAGTGTAAGCTGTGAGTTGACAGATGCTTTGTTGACAGGACTCCGCCTCTTACCACAAGTCAGTGGTGGCAGAGCACTTTTATGTAAAGTGCACTTCCTTGATATGGAACAGACCATTCAGGTGCAGGATTGAAAAATGGTCCAATCAGACTGTGGGGGGGGCACCCTGAAAGTGGATATAAGCCAGGGTTGGAGGGAGCCTGGGATACACAGAGACAGATACATAGAGAGCATCGGAGGAACAGATGGAGAAGAGTGCGGAGAAGCAGCAGCCCAGAGTAAGAGGAGGTCCAGAGAAGTGGCATCCCTGAGGAAGAGCCCCTGCAGAGGAAGAGGAGAGCTCTGAAGAGAAGATGGTTCCAGCTTCTCAAAAAAAGGAAGGAAGCATCCTGCAGCCGCCCTCTGAGGGGCAAGAGAGGCTGAAGGACTCTGCAGAGACTGGACCTTGGTCCTGTCTCTGGCACTGACTGAAAGGAGCACCAAAGGGCCTGGGCCTGGTGTAACCCAACAACTCACAAAAGCTGTTAACACTGGGTGTCTCTGACAGGACAAGTAGTGATCATCACTAATGGCCATTGTTGCCCAGCACTCCTGGTGATCAGTGACTACTATCACAGATGCTGTCTGGATAAAGCAGCCAGCCTCTTGTGGTACTAAGTGTTTTTGTTTCCTCCTTTGTAAATAAACCCCATGGCTGTTGTTCCTGTAGCCTGAGGTCTCTTGCAATTGTGTGCGCAGGTGAGAACCCATAGACAGTGACCTGTATCGGCACTGTCCTCTTTTAGCCCCTGTTGCTATAGCCCTTGATTCTGGTTTGTGGCCTTCTGGCCTTTTGGGGCTTTTTGACGGCTCTCTGGGCTCAGAGCCCTTCCTCTGCCCCTGTTTCAGAGCCACCTGTGCAGGAATGTTCTGACCAGGAGCTGAGATCCACTAGCAAAAGGGGGAATGTCTGGGATCAGGGTTGGCCTCAAATGTGCTGACCCATTACCCCTGCAGTCTCCATTCTAGGCGAGAGTAATGTTTTTCGACATGCAGCTCTGAGCACGAGACCCTCCCTCTGTTTTTAGGACAATGGCACCATCTCTTCCATGCTGTGATCTGCCTCAGCCCTGGACCATAGGAGGAGAGGGGGTGTGAGCAGAGGTAGTTACTGGGAAAAAGTGGCACCGGATCCACACCTCAGCATGAACTAGGCAAAATTCCAAAGGGATTGAAGATTTACATATTAAAAATAAATCATAAAACTCCTTCAGGAAAATGAGGGGAAATTCCTTTCTGACTTTCGAAGGGTGGCTTTTTCTAACTACAGTTCATAATCTAGAAGCCATAAAATAAATGTCTGATCCAATCATATAAAAATAAAAATGTCTGCAAGGCAGAAAGCAAAGTCAAAAGCCAAGCTGGGAAAATATTTCTAACTCATGTCACAAAGGCTAGATACCTTGATATCAAAATGCTCCTACAAATCAACTCTAAAATATCAACAACTCAGTAGAAAACTGATCAAAAGATACAAATGGAAAATTCACAGAAAACAAAACATAAATGGCCTTTAAATACAGTCATACATTTTTAATGATGCTTTGTGAAAGACAAACCACATGTGGGTCTCAATCGGCTAGACCACCTAACACAGGTGTGTTGGAGGCTAGGCTGTGACATTTACGCAACAATAAATCTCTAGCAATGTTTTTCTCAGAATGTATCTCCCTCATTAGGTGACACATGACTGTATATTAAATAGATCAAATCCTTTCATAATTAAAAAAATGAAGATGTAAAACTATAATCATGTAAGATTAGAAAACTGAAAAAAAAATTGGAGTGACCTATTGTGTTAAGGGAAATGAGGGTAATCACCTCACATATTGGTGGAAAGAGGATAAATCAGTATATTCTCCATAGAATGATCTGGCAATATTAATATTTAAAATGTGTGTGCCTCTCAAAAAAAGTAGCAACAACAAATGTTGGCCAGGATATGGAGAAAAAGGAACTCTCTTACACTGCTGGTGGGATGTAAGCTGGTCCAACCATTATGGAAAGCAGTATGGCGGTTCCTCAATCTACTAAGAATGGAACGTCCATAGGATCCAGCAATCCCACTCCTAGGAATATACTCAAAAGACACAAATACACTGATTCAAAAGAATGCCTGCACCCCTATGTTTATAGCAGCACTCTTTACAATAGGTAAGACCTGGGAACCACCTAAATGCCCAAAAACAGATGGGTGGATCGGGAAGCTGTGGTACATATACACGATGGAATACTACTCAGCAATCAAAAAAGAAAAGCTAGATGCATTCATAGGAACATGGATGGAACTGGAAGGGATTATGCTCAATGAAGTAAGTCAGAAGGTAAAAGAAAAATACCAGATGGTTCCTCCCCTAGGAGGAATATAAGGGAACCAAATAAGGATCAAGGAAAGGAATAAGAACAA
>JAGFMF010011777.1:2088546-2121435 GCA_019455555.1 Galemys pyrenaicus
ACTGAGGTGATGGTGCACGGGTGAAATGGTGGTGGGTACCCCCTGGGGACTACAAATGATGTCAAATATAACTAATAAAAAAAAATTACAAAAAAAAAATAAATAAAAAAACAAAAAAAAATAGTTATCTAAGATTGATTTATCACTGAAATAAAAATAAGTATATCAAAATAAAAAAAAAAAAGTTTGCTCTTTCTTTTCTGTTGTAGTTTCCCAAGGTGGTAATTAGGTTATTGATTGACATCTTTTTTGTTTTTAAACATGGGTTTTTATACATTTTCTTCTACACACTACTTTGATACATATCATAACTTTTGGTATATTGTGTTTTAATTTTCTTTCACATAAAATATTTTATTTCTCTTGTGTTTATTCAATGAGCCATTGGTTATTTAGAAGTATAGTATTGACCCATATTTGTGAATTTATCACCTTCCCTTTTGTTATTGATTTCTAATTTAATTCCTTTGTAGTCAAAGGAATTTTACATGTCTTCAATCCTTTTCAATATACTGAGCCTAGTTTTATAGTCCAAAATGTGGTCTGTACTGGAGAATGTCCTACATTCACTTGAAAAAATGTATATTTTACTGTTGTGGTTATAATTTTTCTATACATATCTCTTAGATTTAGTTGTCTAATAGTGTCATCCAAATCTTTTTTTTTTTGTCTATTTGTTCAACCTGTTTTTCAAAGCAAAGTCTTGAGGTCTTTAGCCATTATTGTTGAGCAGTTTATTTCTTCCTTCAATTTTAGTTTTTGCTTCATGCATTTTGAGGCTCTTCTGTTAGGTACATATAAGTTTATATTTGTTATATTCTTTTATCATTATAAAATGTCCTTCTTTGTGTCTACTAACAATTTTTGTCTTAATGTCTATTTTATCTGACATTAGCACAGCCACTCTATCTAACTCTCTTTTGGTTATTTGCATGGTAGATATTTTCCCAGTGTTTTATTTTCAACTCATTATACTTTGAATCTAGAGTTTGTTTATTATAGACAGCGTATAATTGTGTCATGTTTTAAAAATATAATTTAAAAAATGGAATGTGTCAATATATACCTAACATAAAATATGACCATAAATATTGTTAGTGTACACTTTAGTAGTGTTAAGTATATTCACACTGTTACGCATTTCAATCTCCAGAATTTTTCCATTTTGAAAAAATGAAACTGTACTCATTAAACAACATGTTCCCATTCCCCCTCCTTTCAGTCTCTGGCAACCACAATTCCACTTTCCATTTCTATGAATTTGACTACTTTAAGTACCTCAAATAAATGAAATCATACAATAGTTGTCTTTTTATGATTGGCTTAACTCACTTAGCCTAATGTTCTCAAGGTTCATCCACATTGTAGCATGTGTCAGAATCTCCTTACTTTTACATACAATAATATTCTATTTTGTTTCCCCATTTACCTATTGATGTATATTGGGTTATCTATACATTTTGGATATTGTGACTATGAAGACATGGCATGAAATTGTTTGAGACCTGCTTTAAATACTTTGGCTACGTCCCCCAAAGTGGTATTAATGGATCATATGGTAAATTTAGTTTTAATTTTAAAATTCCAATTTTTAATTTTCTGAGGAACCCATTGTACCATGTTTGAGAGTGACTGCACCATTTTGCATTTCCACTGATAGTGCACAAGGGTTCCAATACCTTCACTAACTTGCCAAAACTTATTTTCTGATTTCCTTATCTGTGTGAGGTGTTATCTCACTTAGTTTTGAATTTGGATTTCCTAATGATCAATTATGTTGACTGTCTTTTGGATCATAACATTTATGTATGCATATATTTATCAATTCTGCTAATCTTTTTTTTTAAAAGATTTATTTTCATTTATTTATACATACAAGAACTGGGTGTAGGCCAGAGGTGCGGGAGGTGAGAGGATTCATCAGAGACAGAGTGGGGAGCAGAATAAGCAGACTAACTGAAATCCACTGCCAGGGGCGCAGCAGGCAAGACAGGAGAGGTCTGCTGCACCATGTGGGTCAGCCCTCTGGCCAGCTGAGGACCAAACTCACTATAGTGGCTGGCAGTAACTTGATTGCACTGTCTTTAACCCCAGTGCCACCAGGTAGGCCCAATTCTGCTAATCTTTGACTCAAGGCATTCAATCCACTTATATTTATATTTAATGCATTTGCTTTTAAGGTAGGATTTATATGTGCCATTTTGCTATGCTACTTAATTTCTATATATCTTATGTCTTTTTTTCTCCTGTATTACTCATTACTGCTTTTTCCTATTAAATAGATATTGTACCATTTTAATTGCTTTGTTTCTTTTATTCTAGATTTTTGAGTTATCTTCCTAATGGTTGCCCTGAATTATAATTAATATCTTAACTTTTTTTAAATAATTATATTTGACATCATTTGTAGTCCCCAGGGAGTACCCACAACCATTTCACCGAATATCTTAATTTTAAATAATTTGGTTTGGATTAAAAATTATTCACTCTCAATTGTATAAATTACTTTGCTTCAAGAAAGGTCTGTTTGTTATCCCCTTATTTGTACTATTACTGTCATAAAACTGCTGCTTTATGTATTATTAACCCACTGATAGTTTTGTCCTTATTATTTTATGCAATTGTCTTTTTTTAAAAAAGGTTTATCTTTTCTTTTTCTAAGACTTATTTATTTATGCATATAATGATAGGGTATAGGCCAGAGGTATGGATGGGGATGAGAGGAGTCATCAGAGGCTGTAGGGAACAAACAGGAAGATGCACTGAAATACACTGCTGAGGGGAATAACAGGTGAGACAGGAGAGGTCTGCCACACCAAGTGGGTCACCTCGCTGGCTGGGCATTAAACTCATGCTGCAGTGGCTGCAGAGAGCTTCATAGTGCTGCAACTTAACCTCTTACGCTACCAGGGAGGCTGTTGTAATTGTCTAATTTAAAAATTAGAATGGAGAGGAGTAAAATAAATATTTATATTACCTTTCATATTTGCCAATATAGTTACCTTTACTAAAGTTCTTTATTTCCGTGTGAGGATTTAAATTACTGTCTAGTCTGTTTCTTTCAGTTTAATTTGAAGGAATCTCTTTACTATTTCTCATAGGTCTGGTCTACTAGTGATAAATGTTCTCAATTATTTATTTGGACGTCTTAATTGCTCCTTTATCAAGGATAGCTTTGAGAGTTGTCTATTTTTTTGTTAATATTTTTCATTATTTTTACTACATCATCCCACTGCCTTCTGGCTTTCATGGTGGGTCCCTTTTCTATCTAAGTCAATAATCTCTTATTACTTTCAAGATTCTCTTTTAATTTTCACTTTTGGCATTGTGATCAATGTGTTTAGTTGTGAATCTCTTTGAGTTTATCCTGTTGAAGTGTGTTGACCTTATTTCATGTGTAGTTAATATTTTTCTTCAAATTTGGGGAGTTTTTGGTGGTTGTTTCTTCATATATTTCTTTTGCCACTTTCTGTCTATATTCCCATTTGTGGTCCACATTATGTGTGTGTTCGCACACTTGGTAGTATCCCACAGGTTTCTTCATTCTTTTTCATTTTTCCCCAGACTGGATAATCTTAATTGATTTATCTTCTAGCCTAAATCTACTGTTGAGGCCCCCTAGTGAATTTTTCATTTCAATTATTGTACTTCTTTTACATCCCCCCATTTTTTTTTTAACATTTACTGTATCTCTACCGATATTCTTCATTTTGTGGTACATAATTCTTGTGCCTTCCTTTAGTTCTTTGTACATGGTTTCCTTCAGTGGTTTGAACATATTTTAAAATAGGAAATAGAAAATCTTTATCTAGTAAGTCCACTGGGCTATTTTTAATGATTGTTCCTTCCCCTTTATTGCTATACTTTCTTGCATCTTTGGGGTTTTTTTTGTTTGTTTATAACTGGGCATTTAGTGGACCTACAATGGGTATTAGATTTTGCTCTTCCTTTTCAGAATTTGTTGTTGCTATTTGCTTGGAGGTTTTCCTGGACTAATCTTTAAAGTATGTATTCTCTGCTTGGTTAACCTAATGGGAAGCCTGGACAGAGATTTCCTATAATACCTTGATCTAATAATTCTCCCAAGGGGTTCTTTATGTGCTGGAATGCAAGTGCAATGCTCTGCCAGGTTGTAATTCTCCCTTCACTCACTGCTTGAGTAGAGCCTCAAGGTCAGCCAAAAGTGAGAGACTGAGTCTCTCTCAGGTCTTTCCTAGACATACACACATTCCTGAATATGCATGAAACTTTTAGATCCCCAGGAATATGTTGGACATTTACAAAGCCAAAGGGCTTTGTAGGAATAGATACCTCATTCCTTAGAATTTCACTTAAGTTTTCATGTCAGCTTCTTGTTTGGTTCAAGTGGTATCACCACCTCAAGCATCTGTGATATTAAACAATTGCTGCTGAGTGTTTTTGGCAAGTACTCTGGGGATAGGGCTTTTTCCAGTGAGTAAATTCTACATCAGGTAAGATAAAGACAAGACCTGTCTACAGCATTTTCTAGGGAGCTGCCAGACAGGTCAAACAGTAACAATTCTCTGCAGATCAGCATCTGGAGCTTTGAAAGGGTTCTTCCAGTGGCTATTTCTTTTCACAGGTATTGTGGTTATAAGACCCTGGGATGAGGTGCTTCTCTGCTGGCACAGCGGGTTGAGCGCCCCACTGTGAAACATCCGTGGTGCAGCAGCAGGAGTTCAATCCCCAGCCAGAGAGAGGCTCCACATGGTGCTGCAGACCTCTCCTGCCTTGCCTGCTGCTCCCCTCAGCAGTGTGTTTCAGTTGACCTGCCTGTTCTGCTTCCAACTCTATCTCTGGTGAATCCTTTTACCTCCTGCGCCTCTGGCCTCTACCCCAGTTCTTGTAAGCATAAATAAAGAAATCTTTTTTTTTAAAAAGACAGCAGAATGATATTCAAAGTGACAAAAGAAGGGCCTGCCCTGCTGGTGCAGTGGGTTAAGCAATGCACTATGAAGCATTCGTAGTCACTGCAGCACGAGTTTGATCCCTGCTGCCAGCCAGGGAGGTGACCCACATGGCCGGGCAGACCTCTCCTGCCTCCTGCCTCCCCCGCTGCTCCCCTCAGCAGTGTATTTCAGTCAAATCTGCCTATTCTGTTCCCCACTCTGTCTCTGGTGGATCCTCTCACTCCCTGCACTTCTGGCCTGTACCCCAGTTCTGTAGGAATAAAAAAATAAATCTTTAATTAAAAAAAATAAAAGGAACAAAAGAAAACTACTAACAAATAAACAGCCTTCAAAACTATCCTTGGTATATGAAGAAGAAGTTAAGACAAGCTGAGATAAACAACTGAGAGATTTCATCACTAACAGACCTGATCCACAAGAAATACGAAAGCAAGTCCTTCAATTTGAAATGACAGAATACTAGACAATTACTTAAATCCAGGTTGATTGGCCTTAGGGTTACCATGGAGCTGGGGAGATGGGAACGTTTAAATGCTCATTATTCTTAGCAAGATTCACACATTTTTCTTAAATAAACTTTTTTGGGCTGTTGCAAGTTTTTCATTAATTTCCAGAGTTCTGAAAAGGTCATTTCCCTCCTATTGTTCTTGCTGCTTTTATGGAGGAGCTGATTTTCAAAGGTCCTTGCTCCCTATTGCAGAAGTGCCTTTTCTTATTCTTAAAAAATTAATTAATTAATTATATTTTACAATGTTTGCTTTCTTTTTTCAGGTGCAATCCTTATAGAATTTCTACCACCAATTTACCCATGCACCATCACCATATTTCCTTGTGTTCTTCCTGCCCTCACTTTCTACTGGATTTTTAGAAAGTATTTCTTAAGACCAGAGTAGATTAAAAAACAAAACAAGGGCCTCCCTGGTGGCAAAGTGGGTTAAGCAACGCAATATCAAGCAGGCCGCAGCCACTGCAGCACGAGTTCGATCCCTGCCGCCGGCCAGGGAGGGGACCCACATGGTGTGGCAGACCTCTCCTGCCTTGCGTGCTGCTCCCCTCAGCAGTGTGCTTCGGTTGATCTGCCTGTTCTGCTCCCTGCTTTCTGTGGTGAATCCTCTCACCCCCCCACACTTCTGGCCTGTACCCCCAGTGCTTGTGTGCATAAATAAATGAATCTTTAAAAAAAAAAAAAACAAAAAAAACAAAACTAAACAAGACAAAGAACCTTAGCACTGAAATTGCAACCTAAGGCTGGCAGCTGTGGAGATCTGGTGAGCGCCTTCATTTGTCTTTCAGCTTGGCAGAGGCACTGGCCAAACAACATTTGATTATTGCTTCCTTGTATCTTTCTGTACCCTGGCCCTTTATTCACCATTTTGCATGGTTGCTCTTTCTGTCTCCCTCCTCCCCTTCTTCCCATCAACAAGCAATAAGAAACTATCTCCTGTGTGCCTGGGAGATGCCCGAGTGCCTCTAGCCCCAGCCTGGAGGAATACATGCATTGGTGGAGGAAAGAAACAGGTTGCTGGTGCAGACAAGCACAGTCAAGTGTTGAAGTGGCAGGACAGAGGGAGGTATCTGGAGTTAGGGAGGCAGGGGAGAGTGATGAACTCTTGAGGAAAGTAAGGTCTAGAAGGAGACTTCAAGGTTCCTAGAAAGAGGACCCTCGAGAGCAGTGCTTGGCTTCCCCCAGCTGAACAATGGGCCAGTGTCGAGGTAAGAATTCATTCATTATGAGCAGAGACTCATAAACTCTTCAGGGGCAGGGAGGCCTCTTCTAGACAGAACACCCCTCCCTGCACAGGCAGCAGGGGCAACTCTGTAGCAGCATCAGAAGGCATCTCAGTCACACATGGTCTCACTGGGTAAAAAGAACTTTTATTCCTAGGTCATGGAAAGGGCCTGATTTGTGCTAGGAAAGCATGTGTGTGAAACTATCTAGAAATAAATAGCAGGCCTGGCCAAGGCTAATCAGAGAGGGACATCTGCTCTGTGTTGCTCACACTATTCTCAAGAGCCAGAGCTGACCACATGTGAAAGGGCAGCCAGGGAGATGATGCTGCCACCCTTACCCAGCAGCTGACTGTAGACAGGACTCTTCTCCCCGTGAAGTCTGTTTCCTTAATTACAGATGCTTATCTTGCATGTCTCTGTGAGGGTCCCCTGAGATGAAGGACTTAAGAGGAATCAGTGCCATGTCCTCTTCTAATGTTTTTTTTTTTTTTAAAGATTTGTTTATTTATGTGTACAAGAACTGGGGTACAGGCCAGAGTCACGGGAGGTGAGAGGCTTCACCAGAGTGGGGAGCAGAACAGGCAAACTGACTGAAACACACTGCTGAGGGGAGTGGTGGGCGAGGCAGGAGAGGTCTGTAGCGCCATGTGGGTCCCCTCCCCAGCCGGCAGCAAGGTTTGAATTTGTGCTGCAGTGGCTGTGGTTTGCTTCATAGTGCATTGCTTAACCCACTGCGCCACGAGGGAGGCCCATCTTCTAATGGGTTTTTAACAAAGTTTATTAATAGTTTTATTCCTCTACATTTTGTCCTAAAAAAAGTCATTATGTATTCCTCATCTCTGTCCAAAAAGGACATTATAGTAAAAGACAAGAACCTTTGTACCCTTGTAAAAGGGTACAAACAAGAACTGAGTGATGAAGAGTGTATCTGCGGGCCACTGGGACAAGGGGGTGATGATACACCATATCCAGAGTAAAGGGAGGCAGGACCATCGAATGCAAAGAGCCTCCAGCTTCTGAGGGCAAAGCAAACATGACGGGCGTTGACTGCCCTGGAACTCTATAGCGTCTATCTGGAGGGCTGCCACAACAGGAAGCAGACAGCACACACACACAGTAGAAGGAACAATGAGACCACGCCCAGCGTCATGAAAAAGAGTGAGGTTCAGGGAGAACTTGTCAGTTTCCCTTCTCATGGGCCTGGCTGGCCTAAGGTCCTGTTGGAGGAGGGCACCACAAGCATCCCCTACTACACTTTACCTGTTGTAAAGTTGCTCAAGGATTGAGCATTCCAGTAACATCTTTAAAGACGCATCCCCAAAGCAAAGAAAATAAAAGAGAAGATAAACAACTGGGACTACAGTAAATTAAAAACTTTCTGTATAGCAAAAGAGACATTAACCAAAACAAAGAGACACCCCACTAACTGGAAAAAAGTTTTCGCACTCCAAACAACCGATAAGGGACTAGTCACAAAGATCTACAAAGAACTCACAAGACTCAAAAAAATGAAGTAAGCAATCCAGTCAAAAAACGGGCAGATGAACTTAAAAGACACTTCTCCAAAGAGGAAGAACAAATGGCAAACAGGCACACGATAAAATGTTCAACATCCCTCATAATTAGGGAAAGGCAAATTAAAACCACAATGAAATACCTTTTGACCAGTAAGAATGGCACATATTAAAAAAAAAAAACAGCAACAACAAATGGTGGTGAGAATGTGGAGAAAAAGGAACTGTCCTACACTGGGAACGCAAACTGTTCCAACCTCTATGGAAAGCTCTATGGAAGTTCCTCAGTCTACTGAAAATGGAGCTACCATATGACCCAGCAATTCCATTCCTAGAGATCTATCCAAAGGACACAGAAACACTGATTCAAAAGAATACCTGTACCCCTACATTTATTGCAGCACTATTTATAATAAGACTCAGAAACAACCCAAATGCCCAAAGATAGATGACTGGGTCAAGAAGATGTGGTATATACACAATGGAATACTATTCAGCAATCAAAAAAGATAAACTAATGACATTCACAGCAACATGGATGGAGCTAGAAGGGATTATGCTCAATGAAATAAGTCGAAGGAAAAAGAATGTCGGACGGTTTCACTTTTAGTAGGAATATAAGGGAACCAAATAAGGAGTTGGAGAAAAGAATAATAACAATAAAATAAACAGCACAAAAAAACAAAAACAGACAATGAAAATTGGAGACATTGGGGTGGGGGTAGGAGAGGACTGGGATGAGCATAGCAGGAAGAGCACAAGGGACTGAGGTGATGGTACACTGGTGAAACGGTGGTGGGAATCCTATGGGGACTACTCTTGATGTCAAATGCAAGTATTGAGCGTTCATTCATTCATTCGCTGTTCTGTGCATTTGCATTGACCAGTCTGCTGTGTGCTGTGTGCTGAAAACTCAGGCATTTGGCCCTGTCAGAAGGGTTAGGAAAGGTGTTTTGGAGAGGGGTTTGAACTAGACCGAAGAGTAATGAACTTGGGGTAAAAGTTCAGGTAGAAGAGGAGATATTCTGGGGAGGGGTAGATACGAGTGTGGGCTCAGTGGGAGAGTTCTGGACACCCGTGGTGAGGGTGGAGGCAAGGGCACCGTGGGAGGACTGGGAGGGGGGCTGTGTCTAACATGCACTGAGGAGACAGGGACTTACTAGGGTGAAGAGGGAGGGGTCAGGATGATGCTAGGGTGTCTGCACAGGGAAGCAGAGGTCACTTCCCTGCCCTGGGGAGCTCAGGACAGGAGGCTGGGATAGTGCTGGGTTCATGTCTAACCTTGGACTTGGCTAGAGGCAAGGAAGGGGGAATCTAACATCATGGGAGAGCCAGAGCGATGGTGGTGCAAGACCATGGAGAGAGAGGCGTGGGGAGGACCAAGGGCAGATTCAGTTAAGAGGCAGGTGGAGTCCTGTGAGAAATGTACAGAAGGAGTCTGAGATGTGGGAGGATCTCAGGTCAGAGGCGAGACAGGAATACTGATATTGGGGTTGGGAAGAGGGAGGTCAGCAATGACTTTGGCCAAGATGGTCATGTCGATGGTGTGCCTGTAAGAGACGAGAGGGGCTGGGAAGAATAAGGTAAGGGGAAGCACTGGATGGGGCAAGGCAGGGGACACCTCTTAGGGAAACTACTGGGATGTGCAGAGTGTGTGCATTTTGAGTGAAAAGGAGATGACAGGACAGAAAGTGACAGATGGGTCTGCAGGTTGCAGGTTGGAGGCCCTGTGAAGGGAAGGACAGCCTATTTGGGGAGGGATGGGGCACATGGAAAGGTACGCTGTCCTGAGGGACCCATGGTCTTGTGGAATCACCATCAAGCCCCACGTGAGGAGGCTGTTCGGAGTGGGAGGCAGGGGTTAGATTTCTGAGGCTGACTTGGGGAGGACATTGAAGGGGGAAGTCTCTGGAATTGTGGGTGTCAGTCCTGGGCGCTGTGGTGTCCATGAGCAGTGGGAGGGAGAGGAAGACCTCACATGGGCGGGGAGAGGAAGACCTAGTCTTCTTCTGGGTGGTTTTGGGACTGGCTGCGCTGCCCTGTAGTCAAGGGCTGATTCTCAGATTTAAATTTAGGACCTAAGAAAGTGAGGGACTCACCAGGATCACCTCTTCTTCCAGGCTTGCCACGTCGTCCAGGGGGGCCTAGACCAGAAAACAAGGAGGAACTTGTTGAGACAGCGAAGTCGGTGGCGTGGGCACATCTTGCCTGCTACCAGCCCACACACCCATCCCAGCACCCACGTCCTGGGGGCGGCCTTTTGGCTGGTACAGAGCAGTCTCCTGTCCTCCCTTACCCTGCTTTCCAGGCCTCTGCCGATAGCTCACTCATCCCCCTCACTCATTCAGTTATTCAACTATCTGTTCATTTATTCATTCACAAGTCCTTCCCCAATACACAGGAACTACCACCTGGAAACTCAGAAGACTTGGCAGCCGAGAAATTTCAGACTTGAAAGAAAAATAAGATGCCAGGTGGGACCTAAGTGTCCTTATCGAAAGCCCTGATGAATCCTCGTTAATACTCACTAAGTGAAACCAGAGACAACACGCTACATAAGGACACTCCCGGGCATGTCAGATGCTTAAGCTCAGTAGTCACCAGCACTAGCCTCTCCATGTACTCTTTCCTTTGTTTGCTAGAAACTTCTGTATATCTCTCCCCTGAAACTCCAGAGAGATGCTATAAATTTCTCATGATTTATTACAGATAACTTGCACACCAAAGCACATTCTTTTTGGTTTCCAGCTCTCCATCTGCACATTTTTGTCTCTGAATTTATGATGCACACTGGGCTGGCTCTGCCTTTGACCCGCTGACCTGTCTGTCCCCGAGACCCGAGTGACAGTGCTGCTGAAGGAGAGGGATGTGGGTAATGGAAATACCCAGAGTCAGAGTCTGGGCCCTCTCCCTGTTCTGGACCCAGTCCTCAGCTCACGGTGGGATCTGGGAGGGGGGGCCAAGGCCTCACTGGGTGTCCTCTCTGGGAGCTCCTGCAAACGTCCTGATGTCCCTTTTCTTCCTTCTGCCTCTGTCTTCACTCTCTCTGTCTCTTGTCCCATCCTCCCCACTGTTTTCCCAGGTACCAAAGGAGACAGTAAGAAGAAATGAAGTGCATATAATGAGTAGCAATTTTTAAACTATATTTTTTATTTATTTTATTTATATATTTTATTTATTTATGCATACAAGAGCTGGGCTGCAGGACGGGGGGGGGTGTGGGGGTGTGGGGGTGGGGGGGTGGTGGTGGTGGTGGGGTGGTGGGGGGGGNTATTTTTTATTTATTTTATTTATATATTTTATTTATTTATGCATACAAGAGCTGGGCTGCAGGACGGGGGGGGGTGTGGGGGTGTGGGGGTGGGGTGGTGGTGGTGGTGGTGGGGTGGTGGGGGGTGAGAGGATTCACCGGAGACAGAGTGGGGAGCAGAACAGGCAGATCTGTAACAGGGTGGTCCCCAGGAAAGGGGGAAGTTCCAGAATCCCGGTTCTGGCCTAGGTAGGTGGAGCTAAGCAAGAATAAAAAAATGTTAAAAAAAAGAAGGAAAGAGGACAGAAGGAAGGGAGGAAGAAGGAAACAGGATGGAGACCAGCAAGGAGGCGGCTCATGGAGCAGAGGGACATGTGAAGAAACCATGCTTGCTTTTTGGTCTTGAACTGGTTAGAACAAATATGGGTAAAAGACCCATGGGGAGCTTAATAATGGCAGCTTTCATCTTAATTTTAATTTTGCTCTTTTCCTCCCGGATTTATCTGACTCTTTCTGACTCTTTTCTATGGGTTTCTACTAAAAGGTCCTTTAAACTTGTGGCAGGCTTTTGGGCCTTGCTTTGGGTCAATGCTATTTGGTTGGACTTTTACCCTCAAGAAAATGGGTAACTTTGGATGCTTGAATTAGTAACTATAGTCTTTGTCCTTTCTATATTGTAACCCTAATTAGATTAAAGTTCCTTTCCATTAAAGGCCTTATATGTTTATCTTAATGGCAGATGGCAAAATCCATTTAGAGAGGGCAAGTTTAAGAGTTTTGGGGTGCCCCTCTCCCTGCCCTGTAACAGATCGACTGATATACACTGATGAAGGGAACAGTGGGAGATACAGGGGAGGTCTGTGCCACGTAGGCCCCCTCCTGGGCTGGGCATGGAACACACACTGCAGTGGCTGCAGAAGGCCCACACCAGTTCAATCCCCTTGTACCACCAGGGAGGCCTGATTTTTACTTATTTATGCATATAAGAACTAGGGTGTAGGTCAGAGGTATGGAGGGGTGAGAGGATTCACCAGAGACAGAGTGGGAAGCAGAGTAGGTGGACTGACTGAAATCCACTGCTGAGGGGTGCAGTGGGAGAGACAGGAGAGGTCTGCTGCGCCAAGTGGGTTAGTTCTCTGGCTGGGGATCAAACTCATGTGGCAGTGGCTGGTGATAGCTTGAAAGTGCTGAGGCTTTAATCCCTGCACCTTCAGGAAGGCCCTCAGTTTCAATTTAAAGTATATTTGACCCCTATCTCGCCCACCCACTGTGCCAAGTCCTGGGCTTAGCCTCCAGGCAGCAATGCAAAAGGCTGTGACTGTATTAGAAGCACCGGTCTTTCCTGTAAAAGTCAATGTTAAATCCCCTCAAAAATTCCCAGAACAACCACAGAGGAGAGGCCATGACTCAAGCCTGAGGCGGATGGTTTACTGAAAAATAAGTGTGGACAGACGTGTTTCCCTTTTCTTGTCTCCTTTTTTCCAAGCAGATAGGCATATCCATTGTGCGCCCTTGAAGTAGGGACTGGGACAGGATAGAGAGGCAGCAGCAGCCCTGAGGGGAGCTTTCTGAATTTGTCCTTAAAGGGGTGTCCCGGATGGGGAGGAGGGAGAGACTCTGAAAAAGAAAGAGAGGAAACTTCTCTGGATGGGGAGGGGGCTTAGGTGTTAATGTTAGAGTGCAAAACCTTTGCAAGTCTGGAAGTGAGGTGAGAATGAACCCCAGCCTGTGGACCTGGGGCTTGAGGTCAGGACCATTAAACAAAATGAAAACATAAAGAATATACTGTTTACTACGCCCCTAAATTTATATTTAAAAACTAAAAAAGTAGCCATTTTTAAGTACAGTGATTAATGGGGGCCACCTACCAATGCCGTGAGGCAAAAGCCTGTCATAGGGGAACTTTCCTGAGAAACCAGGCTCCATAGCTGGCCCTTGTCAACTCCTTTTTGTTTTGGCTGATTTTATAATTAAAGTTTTGTAAATTATTAAAAATGTGCTTGCTGGAATATCATCCATGGGGGTGGCTGTTTTATTAAACAAAGTAATTGGCTGTTATGCATTTTGATGACGTAGGTACTACTAATTGGCTAATATTATAATACAAATTCTAGAACATTAATACGGTAAAACCAGGTAAAAATAGATACAATTGGAATGTGGTTATTCTACAAATTCTAAAATTAGATATTTGGAAAATTTTTAGATTCAAACATTTTACTATGGGCTACAAGCCTCAGGAACCTAAGCTGAACTTCATGACTCAGGCCATTGTGAAAGGCTTTGATTTCTGCTCTGGTTAAAAAGGTTCTGCATTCCTCAGGTGATAATAGTGCAGGAACTCTCCTCCATTCCCCTTTTTGCTTTTGTGTTAATGAAAATTTAATCCAATACAAAAGATTCCTTAGCAACATACATTATTGATCAAATCTAAAGACAATGAAAATACTGACTCCTCTTGAAAGCCAAATGAAAGGGTACAGATACTATTCAGGTGTTAATTTGGGTACCTCCCTCTTCCTGCAGTTTCTTAGAATGCTGATACCAGTTTGACCTTAAACTATCAATCAATCTTATACGCAGAGTAGAAATAGAATAATTAGTTGTGATTGCATAAAACTAGAATATCTGCCTTAATATAGCTTAATCAGTCATGATAATTCTAACACTAGTGGAAAAATGCTGTCTTGATTTTGTAATCGCCTATGTCATCTATCCCAGCTGAAGGTCACAAGACCCCAAGCTGTTCTTGAAAGAAAAAAAATGCAGTCATTGTTAACTTAATGATCAATGCACGTGTTGATGTAATCCCACCCCTTTCTCCTAAAGTATAAATAAAGACCTGCTGAGACTTTTGGTAGGATGCATACCATACCCCATGAACTCCCCCCTCACTCGTTGACTTCCCTTCCATCCTTTGGGGACCTCGCCTGAGGCCAGAGCTGGACTGGGGCAGGTGGTGTTAGCTGTATGTATACTATCTTACAGTGGATTTCTAGAACTTTTTCATTTGAAAAAATTTGAAACTTTTTCCATTGAACATTTCCTCCTCCACCCCCCCACTCCGTTCCCTGGCAACCACAATTCTACCTTCTAAATAGTCTATTTTAGACATGTCACAGAAGTGAAACCATATAGCATTTGTCTTAGTGTGGCTGGCTTACTTCACTTAGCATAATGTACTCAGAGTTCACCCATGCGGTAGCACATGTCAGAATTTTCTTCTTTTTTAAGGTTGAATAATATTCCATTATATGTAAGAGCACAGTTTCTTTATCCAGTCATCTGTCCATGGACCCTTGGCTTATAATCTCTTGGCCGTTGTGAAAATTGCTGCAAGGACATGGGTGTGCAAATATCTGTCAAGATTCTGTCTTGAATTCTTTTGGATATATGCTCACGGTGGTACTGCTGGGTCAGTCATATGATAATTCCATTTTAATATTTTGAGGAACTGTTCTGCTATCTTCAATACTCACTATTTTACATTCCTGCTACTGGGGGCATAAGGGTTTTACTTTCTCCACCTCTTCATCGACATTTATTTTTTCCTTTTGATGGTGGTCATCTTACTGGATATGAGGTGAGATTTCATGATTTTGGTTTGCTTTTTTTAAAAGATTTTTTTATTTATGCATATTAGAGCTGGGGTATAGGCCAGAATCCAGGGAGATAAGAGAATTCACCAGAGACAGAGCAGGGAGCAGAACAGGCAGATGGACTGAAACACACTGCCAAGGGCAGCAGCAGGCGAGGCAGGTGAGGTCTGCTGCACCCACGTGGGTCCCCTCCCTGGCCTGAGGCAGGGATTGAACTCTGTGCTGCAGTTTGATTCATAGTGCATTGATTAACCCACTGCACCACCAGGGAGGCCCTGGTTTGCATTTTCTTAATGAAAAGTGATGTTGAGCATCTTTTCAAAAGTTGTTGGGTGTCTCCCTGGAGCCGCAATGGGTTAAGCAACGCACTATGAAGCAAACTGCAGCACGAGTTCGATCCCTGCCACCAGCCAGGGAGTTACCTACATGGCTCAGCAGACCTCACCTGCTGTGGCCACTGCTCCCCTCAGCAGTGTATTTCAATAGCTCTGCCTGTTCTGCTCCCCACTCTGTCTCTGGTGGATCCTCTCATCCCCCCACACCTCTGGCCTGTTCCCCAGTTCTTGTATGCATAAATCAATAATTCTTTAAAAAAAGTTTTTGGCCATATGTATATTTTCTTTGGAGAAATGTCAATTCAAGTCTTCTTAATTGGGTTGTTTGTTTCGCTGTTGATTTGTAGTTCTTTATATATATTCTGAACATTAACCTTTTATCAGCTAAATAGTCTGCAAACACTGTTGAATGTTTCTTTGCTGTACAGAAGTTAACTTTGATGTAGTCCAATCTATTTGCTTTTGTTGCCTTTTTAACCTTTGGGTTATATCTGTATATGGTGTAAGGTAAGGGTCCAACTTCATTCCTTTGCACATGGATATCTAGCTTGCCCAGAACCTTTTGCCAAAAAGACTGTCTTGTCTCCATTCTGTAATCTTGGCACTTCATCAAAGATGGTTGACAATATGAAGTGATGTACCCAGAGTTTTGAGAGAAGAGCTCCTAACTCTTCCCCATTCTCTCCAGTTACAGAGCCCCCAGTTTCTCCTCATACTAAACAGAGACCTGGAGTTCTGTGCTGGATTCACCCAGGAACCCCACTAATTTGACTTGGAGAGGCCAAGGTTCTGGCACCCCATAATAGATGACTCTTCCTTACACTGTGGTGGGGTTTAAAACTTATGAAGTACCTCCAGGCCCATGATCTCAGCTAAGCTGCTTGGCCATTTACCTTCAGACACAATGTGTCTCACCAACATCTGAGGCCTGTTGTGGCCAAAACGCACATCTGATCTGCCAGCTCCTGAGTTGACTGACGTGAGAACCATGTGAGGCTGCCTTGGTGTTTGGCCTTTTCACCTCTTGGGGCACATGTGTTTTCAGGGTCAACAAGGGTGTGGGAACAGGAACCCCACTGACACTCTCGGCATCATGCTCTTCCGGTTGAAGGAGGAAGAAGGCCCAGCTTCTACTCACAAAGTCCAGCAAGCCAGTCCCAGCTTCTGAGTTCTCACCAGATCATACAACCCGTGCTCGGCTGAGCAAGGTCACTTGCCAGGGATCCCAGTCAGTGGTGTGGGACCCAGAAAGAGGAACCCTCAAATGGGAGACTGAGCCAGGCTCCTCCTCGATCTGAACCTAGGGCATCACCCTGGTGTTCTGATGGTCATTACTGGGAACTATGAAAATCCTCCATCTGGGTAACTGAAGCCAGATGAAGGCAATTGCCTTCACTGAGGTGGCTGAACAAATAGATTTGTCTGGCACCCCATAGTAGATGACCCAGGTTTTCCTGGGTGGCATGGTCAGGCAGAAAGTTTGATGAGGAGGATGCTGGCAGGATGGGCAGTGGTCTTGGCAGCATGGGGTGATCCTCCTCCCACGGAAACTCTCAGCAGGCATGAAGCAGGGCCCCATAGGGCCTGTGGGGCTGCAGGCCAAGTAGGCTGAAGAGGAGTCCCAGATGGAAGGGACTAAGTGGAGAAAGAGAGCGAGGCTGCTGCTCATGAACCCCTTCCAGCGCTAATCCAAACCAGATACTGGATACTTCTGTGTGAGCATCTCACAGATCAGCAGCTGGTCAGTTGTTTATTCTGAGGCCCATATACAAGTGTTCAACTGTCTCTAGGACAATTCCACTGGAAAGCAACATGTTCAAATCCAAACTTACCTCCCAGTTCCCCACGTGCTCCCCCTGTAGGCTTCTTGTGTCACCTAGTGCAGCGACCACCCGTACTCACAGAGCCAGACTGGACCACCTGGGAGTGGTCCCTCTGCACCCACCCCACCCAACTGAGACCTCTTCTTCATCAGCATCAGGCACTCTCCCCATGCTTAGAATCCCTCTCTCCAGCCATGCCTGATTTCCTTTTCCTAACAAGCTGGTGTAGGACCTGGTGATGTCTGCTGAGAGAAGGGGGTTGGGAGGGAGGGATGGATGGGTAAGGAGTCTTATCCCTCCTCACCATCTCCTGGTGTCCTCTTTTTTGTCAATTGGAATGGCTGCCACCTGGCTACAACGACCCTCACCACTTCCCTCTTTGCCCCGCAACAAACCTCTGACCTCTGTGTAAAATTCCCGTGGGAAAGTCCCACGTCTCTGATGACGAACTTTTGAAATTTCCTTTGATCAAATTTTAGTTTAGTTTATTTTTTTTTCTTTTCAGTTGTGTTTAGGGGAGAGGATAATTCACATTTTTTAACTTTGCCATGCTGTGGGCCAGCTGACCGACATTCTCTTTAAATGTCCACTTGAACAAGATCCACGGACTCCAAAAGACACAGAGCTGCCTGGTTCGGTGGGCACAGGGCACTGAGATTGAGGTGACTTCTGCCTTCCTTTCTCTCCCACAGAGAGGACAGGTGTGGTGAGCCCTGGGGGAGGGGAAGTGCCATGACAGGGTTCCACGCTGATTGTGGGGCTCTCGGCTGCTGCTTCTGAAGACGGAGAGGTTGAACACAACTGAGGCCTGGCTTGGAGAACCTTCAGGGGGGGAAGGTGGGAAGTATGGGCCAACACAAGTTTCTGAACCATCGGGTACCGAGAGTCAGCCACAGGCAGCAACCTTGGTGCAACATCTGGGCCGGCTACTCATCCAGCAAACATGAACTTGGGAGCCTCTGTGCTCCATGCTGCTTCTCCAGTGAGCTTGTCTACCACCCTGACAGCCCTCTGAAGACGGTGCTGGGTATAGAAGGCTGGCAGCCTGGTCCTGGGACTCCTTTATGATAAGTGTGTGGTTCCTAAGGTGTCAGAATCACCAACAGGCAGCCTTGATGGTGGGAGAGGTGGTCCTTCTGGGTCAGACAGCGGAGCAGACAGGGCTGTGGCCCTCTACCTAGCTTGGCCCCGCCAGGCAACTGGGCTGGTCCTGCAGCAGATTGCCTTGGCCTCCTGGGGCTAGCCAGGGCCTGGCTGGGGCTAAGATTATGACTCCAAACAAAGAAAACCAGACCCCCAGCCCAGCGGTTTGCTCTGGAGCTTTCTCCTGGCCTGGTCCAGATTTTCTTCTTCCTTTTTAAATTGGGAAAGCCCTTCTGCCACTGACTCAGACACTCAGCTTGTCCTTAAGAATCTGTCCTCATCACCCGCTCACATATCAACAGGGACACTAAAGCTATGAGAGTGAGGATCGTTTTTGCCCAGGATGTGGCTAGAACAAATGGCCCCAGTGGAGAGTTTGTAGCTGCTGATCAAGACCCCTCCTCGGCGGGGTCTCCCATGGTGCTGGGTCAGGGGCTGGCAGCTGCAGGATCTGGTGTTTCAGTGCTGGTGCTGCCATGATGGGGGTCTATGAAGCTTCCTTCCAGAGGCTGTGGGCAGCAGACACCAGCAAAGTGAGGCTGGTGTAGGAAGAGAAAAGACGACTGATACTGAATCTTTTTACTCAGAACGAGTTACTCAATCTCTCTGAACTTTAGGTTTCCAACCCATGAGGGTAAAAGTTTAGGGTTAGTGGCAACTGCAAATGCTGGTAGGATTGTTTAAGCAGATGAACTAGCTTGGGGCACAAAGAGGTGCCTACATAGGGTCCCAGTAAATGGCTTATTGGAGGGTCCTTTGGGCCATCAAAATCTGGGGCCTCAAGGTAGTGGGTTGCTTGCCCCCAAGGTGGGTAAAGCCTGAGAAACTTGGCAGCAGGGGTACTTCAGCAACTGTGGGTAGGGTGTGAGTTGTTAGTTACACCCTGATCTTGAGCCTACACGGGCAAGGCCAGTCCTTAAAATGAGCTGTCTGTGGACCTGGGGATCACGATGCAGAGGTTGAGTAGTCTGGGAACAGGAATTCTCAATGAAATCCTGAGGTTTCAGGCATAACAGGAGCTGGCGAGGGCTCCGGCTTGCTGCTAAATGACCCTGGATGCCTTCAACGACCATCTGCAAATAAATAGCTCCAGGGAGGATAGTTCTCTCAAGCACTTTTTGAAGCCAGACAAAATGGAACCATTTCTGACTCGTAAAAATCTCATCTCTGGTTGGGCTAGGGAACTTGTGCCACTAGTTCCAAAGGGGGACCCCAAGCCCCAACAGACTGTTGGACACCTCTAGTACCTGCCTTATCAGTGTCGTATCACAACCGGGAGACACCTGTTCAGCTGGGCTGTGTAGGGTCAGCCTGCCCAAACTCCTTCCTCTCTCTCTTCCTCTAGGTGCCATTGGTCACTCCGCCCTCAGTGCCTCTGTGCTCCTCCCTCCTCTCAGTCCGTAAGGGCAGGGGCTTTTGTGCAGTTTATCTAGTGGAACCTCTACAGTTGTGGAAAGTAGTTTAATCCTCTTCATTCTTTTCTCCTTGGAGACTGAGGAAACTGAAGCCAAGAGAAGTCAAGAAATGCTCCCAGGCCCAAGAGCTAAAAGGAGGGACCAACCCAAGTGTCCACCAACAGAAGACTGGATATTTATGGTATAGACACACAGAGGCATATTACTCAACCTTTAAAAAGGAAGGCAAGGGGGCTCCCTGGTGGTGCAAGGGGTTAAGTCGCAGCATCATGAAGCTATCCGCAGTCACTGCAGCATGAGTTTGATCCCCAGCCAGAGAACTAACCCACATGGCGCAGTAGACCTCTCCTGTCTGGCCTGCTGCTCCCCTCAGCAGTGGATTTCAGTCAGTCTGCCTGTTCTGCTCCCTACTCTGTCTCTGGTGAATTCTCTCACCCCCCTAACTCTCCCTCTAGCCTTCACCCCAGTTCTTGTGTGCATAAATAAATATATCTTTAAAAACATGAAAAAAAAAAACAAAAAGAAAGGTGATTCTCACACATGCTCTGATATGGATGAACCACAACAGTATTAAGCCAAGTGAGATGCAAATGACAAATATGGTATGAGTCCCTGTACTCATACGGGGGGTACTGAAAGTAAGGCATTCATAGAGATAGGAAGTAGGATGGTGGCTGCAGGGGCCTGGGGGCAGGGGAAATGGACAATTGTTGTTTAATGTCGGTTTTGCAAGATGGAAAAGTTGTGGAGGTGGATGATGGCGTGATGGCTACATGAGGACCTGAATACATTCAAAGCACCAACTCACTTAAGAATGGTTGAAGTGGAAAATCTGAAGTTAGGTGGACTTTACTATAATAAAAAAAATAAGAGAAATGCTCCTGAGGTTCCAGTTACCAAGCCCCGAGTGAGCCTGCCTGACCTCAGGGCCACCTGACGGAGGCCGTGGTGGTGCTGGGACAGAGACCCACGCTGTGGGCTGGAAGTCTGTTGAGAGCCTGGCACTGTATAGTCACAGGGACAGAGGTGTTTGGGGTCACACAGTCGGGAGATGGCGGAACAGGGATTTGAATACAGGGCTGGTGATTTCAGAACCCCTCTCTGGAGTCCTCGGCTGCAGCCTTCTGTGTCCCTCAGAGCTGGTCCTTCCAGTGGGTGTTGGTAGTCCCTGTATCTGACCCTCCTCTCAGAATTTTGGGGAGGGTGGGTGAGGGGCTTGAACCCTCCCAGACCCTTAGCCTGGAGCTCCTTGAGGTTGTTCTCGTCCCAGGGTCATTGTGGATACGCTGCGAGTGGAGAAGGCAGGGATGGTGCTTGGACTTGAACTTCCAAGACCAGATCATTAAAACATCTTCCCAGATCATTTTAGGTTTACAAGATTCCAACCAACCTCAGAGACGGAGGATGCCTCCAGGGCACGGTAGCACTGTCCCTGCTCACGTCCAGCCTGGCCTAACAAAGCCCTCTGTCCCTCAGAGGATGGCGGGCAGGGATGTCGGGGTGACTACCTCTGGGTGGGCCTGGGGCACATGGTGCTTTTGGAGGGGCTGGCCAGCTGGCAGGCTGCTTGGGTCCTCCAGCACCATGGGCCATACTGTCTCTGGGAATTAGAATCAGTTTCTTGCTCAGCAAATGGAACTCATTCCAAAAAGGTTTATATCCCCACAGGCTTGTCCTCCACCATCCACCGTACTGCAGGGCACCACATGGCTGAGCCCTATTGCTTGTTGGAAGGTCCTGAAGTAGTTTGGAAAACCCAAGGCATAAACAAGCTCCTGGGGTTGTGGGGGAAATACCGGGAACTGAGGTTGTCATCTAGGCTGCTAACAGACCCCTACTGCCCAAATGCCCAGACCTGGAGAGCTGCTTGGACATCAGGCCTTTTGGTGACCAAATGAATAGGGTCCATGTCAGGGGATGCGGGGTGGACTGATGGGTGGCCCCCACTCACAGTCACAAAGAGAGGGTTTCAGGGGAGAGATTGGCCTTCTCTCTAAAGGTGAGACAGTACTGGACAGTCACAGCTGCCCTGACTGTGCTAAATAAAAACAAGTTATTTATTCATTTATTAAGCATTTATTTATGCTTGGTGCTAATCTCATTTCATGGTATTCATATGTCCCCTGCAGCAAAGCTTTGAGGAAAGCTACTATTACTATCTCTATGTTGTTGATGGCAACTGAGGCAGACACATGAAATATCCTGCGGGTCCTATGACTGTTGTGGGTGGAGCTGTGTTGAAGGTGAACATGTAAAATAGTCCATGAGTTTTATCACGATGTCTTGGCACTTGTTATTACTTTTTAAAAAAAGATTTATTTATTTATGCATACAAGAACTGGGGTACAGGCTTGAGGTGTGTGTGGGGTGAGAGGATTCACCAGAGACAGAGCAGGGAGCAGAACAGGCAGATCAGCTGAAATACACTGCTGAGGGGAGCAGCGGGTGAGGCAGGAGAGGTCTGCTGCGCCATGTGGGTCCCCTCCCTGGCCTGGGTGGATGCTTCATAGTGCTTAACCCCTTGCGCCACCAGGGAGGCCCTGTTATTACTTTTTAATATACTAAGAACTACACAAGATGGAAGGGGCCAGATATGGCTCTCAGAGGTCCGTGAGTTCAGTGCTAAAAAGGCCACCCATCGCCACCAGCCTGGAGGCCTGGAGTGACTTGGTCCTCTGGCGTGCTCTGCTCACACCATCCAAAATGCATCTGCTTTCAGGTTGGTCCTTCCCCTGCATCAGGAGGGGCTGTAAGAAAGTGTCTGAAACGAGACTAATCATGCCAGGGGCTTGGCGGACTGAAGCATCTCTCAAGGGTCCTGGAGGGAGGGGCTCAGGCCAGAAGTGTCCCTTGAGTCCTGGGGGTGGACCCACCCACACTTGCTGAGCCTGTGCAGACCACATTCTGGGTGTTTCTGGTATCTTTTTACTCCTGGTAGGAACTCTGAGACGTGGCTATAATTGGCCCCATATACATAAAAGAAGCCGAGGCCCAAAGGTGGGGGTCACTGTCCAGGTTGAAGAGCTACGCAGGAGCCAGGAGTCAGGCCAGGTCTAGCAGGTCTGCCTGTCCCAATACTGCCCTTGTTCCTGCCTCCTTTTGGGGAAACTGACTGTGGGTCTGGCACTAGAACTCAGACACTCCATCTCATCCTGAGTCGGCCTGGATGGAGCAGAATGTGGGTGGCGGGGACCCGGGGGAAAGGCGGTTTCTGATTCAAGTGATTGGGCTTCTGATAAAGGGTAAATAAGGGGTGGTCCAGGGCCTCGTGTCTCAGAGTGGAGATGTCCAGGGGCTACTTGAAGTGTCTTTTTGCGTGACAGGTATAAGGCACATGGGTACTCCATGTCGGGGCACCAAGTAACAAGCCATTTCTGGGGTTGGGAAGAATCTTCTCCCCATAGCTCAGATGCTTAAGGGAGGACTGAGGAGAACATCTCTGAAGGGCTGAACAGGCTCTGACGGGTTAGCTGGTCTGGACTGGGAGGGATGGTGGAGCAGGATTCCAGAAAGGGGAGAAGGATGTTGCTGGGCTCTCAAAGGGTGGAGGCACAGTCTCCATGAGGAAGGAGATTACTGACACAGCCTCATTTCCCACCCATTTCTCCTAACCATCCTGGCCAGACACACAGGGCCTTCCTTCTGGTCCTCATGCTAAGCCTCATCCTACCTCAGCACTTTGGCACCAGCTGTCTCCTCAACCTGGGGGCACAGCTTTATATGACTGACTCTTTTGTCACCTTGTCCTCTATCATTTTCTCCTAGTCACTTCTCTCTAGCAAAATTACCTACTTAAAAAAAAAGAAGATTCATTTATGTATACAAGAACTGGGGTCTAGTCGGAGGTGTGGGACAGTGGTGTGGGTTGTGAGAGGATTCACCAGAGACAGTGTGGAGCAAAACAGGAAGACTGACTGAAATGCACTGCTGAGGGGAACAATGGGCAGGACAGGAGAAGTCTGCTGTGCCATGTGGGTCAGCTCCCTGGCTGGGGATTGAACTCATGCTGCAATGGCTGGCAATAGCTTGATAGCGCTGAGATTTAACCCCTGTGCCACCAGAGAGGCCCCAAATTACCTACTTTTAAATTTCTTTTCTTCTTCTTCTTCTTCTTCTTCTTCTTCTTCTTTTTTTTTAGTGTTTATAGTTTCTCTCTCCTTACTGGAATGTCAGTTTCTTGAGGATGGGTCTTTTGTCTGCTGGTTCGTGTTAGGTTGGTGCTAAACACGTGGTCAGAGTATGTGTCCTGGTGGGAGAGTGCGCTGAGGTGCTGGGACCTCTAGGGTGGGCTATAGGAAGGGCAAAGAGCCTTTCCAAATTGGAAAGAAAGAAGTGGGCACCAATGAGGGTGTGACGCTAGATGCCTGCCTGTGCCACCTCACATACCTCAAAGAATTGTCACGGCAAGGACACCAGCGCCCCCTGTGACATAGTGTAGGAGGTGCTGCCAAGGCCAAGAGGACTCACAGCCAGATCCCTCTGTTGCTCAGCTGACAGGACTCTGCGGCCTGAGGAAGCTGCTCCAGCTTTGTGGAACACATGCCTCAGAGGAGCTGGGGGTGGGGTGTTGGGGCTAAGAGGGAGGTGCAGGGCTGCTCCCAGGCCCTGCCTAGTTCCCCTGAACTGTTGACTCATACTCCCAAGGGGCCTTGAGTGATTCACCATTTGTTTTACTTGACCCCTCGGGCCAAGGTTGAGGACCATGGCTCCTGCTGGTTAGTCTCAGCTGTCAGGAGCAAGATCTTGATTCTCCTGGCCCTCATCTTTCAGAGTTTACTCGGCTGTCTCCCTGCTCCTCTTTCCCTCACAAAGCAGCAGCTCCCATCTTTCAGTGAGGCTGGGCCTTCACGGGCCTGGGGGTCACACGTGTCCAAAGCTTGGCCTGCCACCATGAATTCTCCAGTGGTAGGAGGTGGGCAGGCCCATGGGCTTGCACTTTGTTCATTCCGCTTTATCAAGATATGATTCACAGATCACTCAAGGTACCCACTGTTTTTTTGAATATTACATTGTTTTTAAATTCTTAAATTGTTTTATAAAAAGTACAGTAAAATAAGCCTTACATTCACCATCTTCACCATTTTGAAGTGCACAGTTCAGTAGACAATGCACATGCAGCTGGGTGCAGCCTCTACCACAGCTGTGCTGTGGAGTCCTTTCCATCTGGCGGAACCGAATCTCTGTCCCTACCAAACACTGATGCCCCCTCACACCCCTCTCCCCACATTCTCCGTTCTCTCCATGAATTTGCCTACTTTAGGAACCTCATATGAGTGGAATTGAAAATATCCTTTTGGTAACAGGCTTGTTTCATTCAGCATAATGTCCTTAAGTTTCTTCTATGTTGTAACATGTGTCAGAATTGCCTTCCCTTTTAAGGCTAAATAATACTCCATTGTGTGTGTATCAATCATATTCTGTTACTGTATTATTTTTCAAATTCTGCTGACATATATAAAACAATTATGCGTAATTTTTAAAAAATGCTAGCAAAATATATAAACCTAATATTTACCATTTTAATCACTTGTCAGTATATACTTTAGCAGAATTAAGTACATTTACAACATTGTACAATCTTTACTACTAGCTAGTTCCCAAACTTTCCCACTCATCCCCAAAGGAAACTGTCCCATTAAGCATTAATTGTCCATTCTCCCTCCCTTCTAACCTTGGTAACAGCTAATTACTGTCTGTCTATGACTCACCTGGTTTAGATATTTCACAAAAGTGGAATCACATAGTATTTCTCCTTTTGTAACTGGCTTATTTCACTTAGCATAGTGCCCTCAAAGTTCATCCATGTTGTAGCACAGTTATAATTTGAATATTTATGTCCCTACCTCCCCAAGTCCATGTATTGAAATCCTATCCCCTACTATGATGGTGTTAGCTAGTGGGCTTTTGGGTGGTGATTAGGTCATGAGGGTGGTGTCCTCACAAATGTGATTAGTGCCCTCATAAAGGAAATACCAGATAGTTTTCTGCTCCTTACATCTGTCATGTGAAGACACTGGAAGAAGACAACTGTGCAAACAGGAATTGGTGCCCACAAAATATATACAATCTGCCAGAGCCTTAATTTTGGACTTCCCAGCCCCCAGAAGTAGAAGAAACAAATAATTGTTGTTTATGCCATCCAGTCTTTGGTGTTTTTGTTATAGCAGCCCAAACTAAAACACTCCCCATTCCTTATTATGGCTGAAAAGCATTCCATTATAATTGTATTTTGTTTATCCAAAGAGTCCATCACTTGGACTGTTTCCACTTTTGCTAATGCTTCAGTGATCACGGTTGTACAAATATCTCTGTGTCTCCTCTTGTAGTTTTTTGGGTAGCTTCCTAGCACTGAAATTACTGAGTCACAAGGTAACTGTTCAGCTAGGCAGCATTTTTTACTTCTAGCAAAAAAGTGGCTTGTCCACGCATATATTGACAATGGAGCAAAGAATATTCAATGGAACAAGAATAATCTATTCAATAAATGGTGAGGGAAAAACTGGACCACCACATGCAAAAGAATAAAACTAGATTACTAACTCACACCATGCACAAAAACCAACTCAAAATGGATAAAAGAATTAAACATAAGACCTGAAACCATAAAATATATAGAAGAAAATATACAAAGCACTCCATGACATACATATCAGAAACATCTTTAAAGACATGTTCCCCAGAGCAATGAAAGTGAAAGAAAAGATAAACAGCTGGGATTACATCAAACTAAAAGGCTTCTGTACAGCAAAAGAGACTAACCAAGACAATGAGACACCCTAGTGATTGCAGAAAATTTTACGCTCCATACAACTGATAAGGGACTGATCACAAAGCTCTACAAAAAGCTCACATGACTCAACAAAAACAAAGCAAACAATCCAGTGAAAAAAATGGGCAGAAAAGCTAAAAAGACATTTCTTCAAAAAGGAAATGCAAATGGCCAACAGGTGTATGAGAACATACTCAACATCATTTATAATTAGGGAAATGCAAATCAAAACCACAATGAGATATCACCTTACACCAATGAGAATGGCCCATATTAAAAACTGGTAACAACAAATGCTGGTAAGTATGTGGAGAAAAAGGAACTCTCCTACATTGCTGGTGGAAATTCAAACTGGTTCAACCATTATGGAAAGTTGTGTGGAGGTTCCTCAGACTATTAAAAATGGACTACCATATGACCCAGCAATTCCACTCCAGGAAATCTACCCAAAGGAGACAAAAACAATTTGAAAGGAAAAAAAAAATTGAAAGGAAACCTGCACCCCCTATGGTCATTGCAGCACTGTGTATAATAGGTAAGATATGGAAACAACCCAAATGCCCAAAAATAGATGACTGGATTGAGAAGATGTGGAATATATACACAATGGAATATTATTCATCAATCAAAAAAGATAAACTCATTCCATTTGCAGCAACATGGATGGAACTGGAAGGGATTATGCTCAGTGAAATAAGTCAGAAGGAAAAAGAAAGATATTGGATGTTTTCACTTATGGGAGGAATTTGGGGACCCAATAAGGGATCAGGAAAAAAAAAGACAAAGCTAGCAGGTAACTATAAATTGGAGACATTTAGCAGGGCAGGGGGAGGGAAAGAGATTAAAACAGGTGCAGGAAGAGCACAAGAGACTATGGTGATGGTTCATGGGTGAAATGGTGGTGGGAATTTTTTCACAGGGACTAAACCTGAGAGGAGAAATCAACCATTGTATAAAAATGAACAAGGGTGTAAATATATTATTAAATTATTAAGATAATAATACAAATATTAAAAAAAACAAGTGACTTGTCCTGTGTCCCCCTGGACGCCTTGGGAAAAGCTGGCCCTCCTCTCCCTCTCAGTCTTTTTTTTTTTTTTTTAATATTTTCAGTGAATTCTTTAAGATTTTTAAAAAAGATTTATTTATTTATGCATACAAGCACTGGGGTACAGGCCAGAGGTGTGGGGTGGTGGTGAGAGGATTCACCACAGAGAGCGGGGAGCAGAACAGGCAGATCAATGGAAGTACACTGCTGAGGGGAGCAGCAGGCATAGCAGGAGAGGTCTGCCGCACCATGTGGGTCCCCTCCCTGGCCAGCGGCAAGGATCGAACTCGAACTGCAGTGGCTGCGGTTTGCTTCATAGTGTGTTGCTTAACCCACTGCGCCACCAGGGAGGCCCTCCCTCTCAGTCTTTCTGGGATCATGGGTTCCCTTGCTGATCATCCCCCCAGTGTCGATGGAGAGGCATAAACCTCAAAAGATTACTTTTATGGGTACCTTTATAAACAGGACAGACAGAACCTCTATTGTCACAAAGACTTTCAAAGAGGAAAGATGGGGTTTGTGTAGAGAAGGTGCTGCTTTCCCTAAGTATGGGCTGGAGCAAGCCGTTTCCTGTCCTGGAGCTCCTGCCTCATTTGCAGGATGGAGATGCTGACCTCAGACCAGCATCTGGGATACTGATTGAAATGAGCCGACACATGATACTGAACTCAATTTCCGGGTCCTCAAGTGGAATTTGAATACCCAA
Organism: Galemys pyrenaicus; assembly: GCA_019455555.1. Lineage (NCBI taxonomy): Eukaryota > Metazoa > Chordata > Mammalia > Eulipotyphla > Talpidae > Galemys > Galemys pyrenaicus. Next base: position 2,116,811 of record JAGFMF010011777.1, read on the forward strand.
CTCGAGGGTCGATCCCTCAGGTAGATTCTAGAAACATTTGCTGGAGACCCTGCAGGTCCTGGGGTCTGCTGGATAGACCTGGCATGGGTTCTGTCCCCGCACAGAGTTCCAGGGCAGGTTTTTGCAACGGGACGTCACAGCCATTCCAACCATCCCTGGAGTTCTGGGGCGGGTGTCACAATCTGTCATGAAGTCAGCAAGGGGCTCCTGCTGTGGATCTGCTGTGCTCCAAGCACTATGCTGGGATGGTGCAGATGCCTGCCCCTCTGATAAGCTCAGCACCTCTACCTCACTCTGCAGATGAAGCAAAAGAGGCTCAAAGAGAAGGATTTGTGCCAAGTCACACAATTTTAGTATCAGAGTTGGGATTCAAACCCAGCTGTGTCCAATTTCAAATCACTTACTTTAAATAAAAGAGAAAGTAATAGTGGTTGTCTGGGGTCTCTCCCAGCTATTCAGATGTCATCATCTGGCCGGTGATCTGGGGCATCCCAGATACAAGCAGCAGCTCTCCCACCTGAGTTCTGAGGTCGGGCTCTGGTTGTGGGGGGTGGCAAGGCTGGGGTTACTCTGGAAATTGCTCAGGGGTGTCCAGTCCCACCACCAGCCTCAGATTCAGTGGGGTTGGAGTGACCTGAGGATTTGCATTTTTGGTAAGTTCTCAGGGTTTGCTGGGACTGCCAGGCCAGGAGACACATTTGGGAAACCAATGATTTCTTCTCTCAGTATTATTTTCTCTCTTATATAACATTTCAAGTCTGTGTACTTTTCAGGATGCCATGTTGCCTTTTATGGGCTCAAGGGATGGGAGGTTTGTGTGTTTATAAAGTGCAGGAACCCCAGCTAGTTTTCCTACTGTCACTGTCAGCACTGTTGCTGTGTACATGCACTGCATGCAGAAGCTGCGCTGAGCCCGGTCATATCAGTCCCCGTCATTCTTGGTCTCCCGCTGTCTCATTCTACCACAAAAGGCACAAGGCTGCTGCCCCAAGTGGGTGCTGGTGCAACAGGCCTGCTGGGCAGTTTATGGTATGACTGTGAACCTCACAGGAGCCCCATGAGGCAGGTATGATTATCAGAACCATTTTACAGAGATGGAACTGCAGCACCACGAGGCTGAGTAACTCACTCCAAGTCACAGAACCAGAAGAGAAAACCAGAGGCCACCCCCCCCTTCATAACACATGGATGCCATCCATGGGTCGATGGCCACAGCCTCCTCCTTGGCTCCCATTTCTTGTCATCCCCCACCCGGTGTTAGGGCAGTCCTAAGGCACAAATCTACCATGCCGCCTCCTTTCACGGTCATCCACAGCCTCTGGACACATCCACTGTCCTCAGGACACAGTTCTTTGTTCAAGGCCCGTCCAGGCTGAGCGAGGCTTTCCTCTCTAGCCTGCTCTGCCCTCCCCTACATCACTCCTCCATCTTTTTGCTAGGACACCTGCCTGTAACACACCATGGCTCCTGAGTGTTGCTTATATCACCAATGTCCTTTCTTCAAATTATTGCCAAGGAAATTCCCTTTCTTCCTTTAATGCCCAGCTAAGATAGGAACCCTCCCCTGGGAAGCCTTCCTGGCTGCTCACTCTCAGTGTAGGGACATTTACTTGCAATAGGATAGATCTGCCTGCTCATCTGTCTCCCAGGCAGACCATTAGCCCCATAATCAGGGACCATGTCTGATTTGCCTTAGTCCTCTGACAGTCTGGCCTGGGTTCAGGCTGAATCCAGCTAAACTGAACTAAGGTGAGGTCACTCATGGCCATGCAAGGAGGCTCTGGATTGCGGGTACTGTTAGTGACTTAGTAGTAGTAGCGTCTGCTACTATTCTTTGCTGGACATTGGGAAGACAATGTGATCTTTTCACCTGTTTATTGGTTTATACCTGTCCCTGTCCCCTTGTACCCCTGACAAAAATGCCAGTTCATGAACCAGGGGCAGGTTGCATGGTCTTTCTAGCCAGGGCGGTTGGAATCCACTTGGGGCAGATCTTGTCTCAATAAACTGCTCTTAACCACTCTTCAGGGAGAGACTTGAGGCCCCAGATAATTAGCTGCATGTGTGTGGGAGACAGGACTGTTTTTTTCCCCAAGGATTTATGAGAAAGGAGAGCATTCTCATTGACCTCCATCGCAGGAAAGGCCTCCTTCTGGAACACTTGCCGAATATTCCATCAACAGTAAAAGCACACATGCTCGCGGTAAGCCTGCTTGACATCGTCGTGCCTGGCATATGTTTCTTGTCTCATGTGCATTTTAGCACTCGCTTGGGGGAGTGCAAGCATTTCTGAAGGTCCCCAAACACAGCTCCGAATGAAGCACTTATAATTTACTCTTCATGAAAACTGGCACTGCTTTTTCCAAACATACTTGGAAGTGGATCCAAAGTTTATTTTGAAAAAAAAAAATTTAATAGCCCAGAAGAGAATGTTTGTGAATTCTTTCTCCCAACTCCGCCTCCTTGGGACCTTAGGAACATCTCAGGAGCGTTTTCCTTTCCCCAGAATCTCTCCATGCAGTCTCTCCCCTAAGCCGTTCCAAAGCACTTTTCTAGTGTACCCCAGGCTACTTTCCCCTAAAAAAACATGATCTATGGCATGGTCACCTCATCAGCACAGAAGCAAGGTAACAAAGCGTTCAGGGTTCAGATGCTATTCTCTCGCATATGATCTACAGGAACTCAGGGAACTCAATGGCTCTCAGCTTTCCCCATCTATAAAATGGGTATGTTAATACTTACCTGATGAAGGAGTTGCTGTTAGAATTATGGATGAAATATAAGACAAAGCTTGTCTCCAAATCTACACCTCAGAAAGTAAGGAAGGAGTCATCTTACACTTGTCTTTTCAGAAGTATTTCCTCTTTTGTGGTACATATCCAGTTATTAAAAAGAACTGTTTGGTGAAGACATACAAACTACCAACCCTAAGCAATGTTCTAGATACTTACAGAGGTAACCCAAGGGATCTATGAAGGAAAAAGGAGCCTGGTAGTTAAGGAGATTGAATATATATATTTATCTCTACTACTTCTAGAAACTTGAGCTTCAAAGGCAAAGACGAGAGGAGGAAACACCAGCAACAATATTTAGGAAACTGAGAAGTACACAAATGAGGTACAACTACTTATAGAGAAGTGGGACAGTCACAATTTTAAGGCAGCAACCAAATGTAAAATGTAGAACACACAGAGCTCAGGAATTGGCAGTACCAGGTATCTATTGAGTTAGAATCTAGACCAGAGGGTTCAAACTATGGCCATGGGCTACATCTGGACAACTGGCAAATTTTACAAATAAAGTTTTACTAGGACAAAGCCATGTCCATTCATTTTGGTGATACAGAGATGGTGTTGGCCCCTCTGCCAGAGAGCTGCTTTTTCTGGGCAGAAGCCTAGTAGTTTATTTTCTGGAGGAAGGAACTAGAGAGACTTTAGTCTGTGGGATGCTCAGGCGAGGGAGTAGTAGACCTTGGCCCGATGATGCACTGAATAACAAACCCTAAGTGCTGAAGGAAAAGTACAGGATCTCTAACAGTATGTGAAAGGCGAGCATGACATTTTCTGGAGGGTTGGGGTTTTCCATAAAACTTATGCTTGAGATGAAGTCAGATGCCTGGAGCTGACTGGGGAATATATTTCAGGCAAGAGGACTGGCAGGTACAAAGACTCTCCAGTCAGAGAGAGCAGGCTTTGACTTTGCACCTCATCTGAATCACCAAAAGGGACCTAAGAGCAGTTGACTGGGCCTCGCCCCGAGTCTCTGATTCAGTAAGTTTGTGGTGGGGTTTCAGAATTTGCAATTCTAATTAATTCTCAGATGATGTTGATGTTCTGGTCCAGAACCATGGTTTGAGAACTGCCCTAAAGGTCTGCAGAGCCCAGTGCTAAGGAATTTGTATTATATCCTTTAGGCCAGCGGTTCTCAAACAGGTGAATCACCTGGTGGAACATGTGAATTTCCAGGCCATTCCTGATATTCTGAGTCCTTGGGCTGGTCAGGGCCCAATCACACATACTGACTGGGATGCTTCTGGTCCCACTCCGGGGCCTGGTGTGCAAAGACAGGAAAGTACTTTTACAAAGCAATGTAGGAGGAAGATGAGGGGGCCTTAGCAGCCAGGCAAGGGGCTAGAGGTGGGGGACAGGACTGGAGGTGGTTTGAGGACAACAAAACCGAAGGGTGTAAGAACATGGTCACCCAGCAATTCTGGGTTGGGGGTCTGGATGGGACTTCAGGCTCCCCAGTCAACAATCACTGTCAGTTCCGGTGCCTCAAAGTCCCTTTGTCAGTCAGCTGGCTCTCCTCCAGGTGGCCCCTTTCAGGTTTCAAGTGTCAGCTGGATTTTCTGCTCACTGCCCTCTCAAACATGACTGAAAGTCTGCCGCCAAACTGATTCCCAAGTTTAGTGAAGCAAATTTATTCCCAGGTGAAAAACAACTATATCTAATTTCTTCTGTGGATGACCCAGCCAAGAAGGAAACCTGCGGTGTCGGACTTTAGAATCCACCAGAGTCAGCTCCCGTTTCTAAAACAATTCGATGAGACCTCAGTTCTAACTGTGTCCCATCAGATGGAGCGGGTAAGCCCCTGGGGCCACACCCCCCCCCCCCCCCCCCCCCCCC
>JAGFMF010011777.1:2129367-2165510 GCA_019455555.1 Galemys pyrenaicus
GAGAAAAAGGAACTCTCTTACACTGCTGGTGGGAATGCAAGCTGGTCCAACCATTATGGAAAGCAGTATGGTGGTTCCTCAATCTACTAAGAATGGAACGTCCATAGGATCCAGCAATCCCACTCCTAGGAATATACCCCAAAGACACAAAAACTCTGATTCAAAAGAATACCTGAACCCCCTATGTTTATAGCAGCACTCTTTACAATAGATAAGACCTGGAAACCACCTAAATGCCCAAAAACAGGTGAGTGGATCGGGAAGCTGTGGTACATATACACGATGGAATACTACTCAGCAGTCAAAAATGAAAAACTAGATGCATTCATGGGAACATGGATGGAACTGGAAGGGATTATGCTCAGTGAAGTAAGTCAGAAGGCAAAAGAAAAAAAATACCAGATGGTTCTTCCCCTAGGAGGAATATAAGGGAACCAAATAAGGATCAAGGAAAGGAATAAGAACAACAACAATAATAATAATGACAACAATAAAGACACAAAAACCAAAAATGAAAAGACAAGGACAAATTGGGGACAGTTGCGGGTGAGGGTTGAGAGCAGACGGGAGCGCGGGGGACTGAGGTGATGGTGCACTGGTGTTACGGTGATGGGGAATACATGGGGATTACAATTGATGTCAAATATATGTAAATTAAAAAAATTTGTATTAAAAAAAAAAGAACATCTACAGCTGTTCGTCAACAAGTGAAAATAGTCACCATAAACCCTAGCAATTCCACTCCTAGGGACAGACCCAACATAACTGAAGAAAGGCATTCAAACTACATGCACACAAATAGTCACAGCAGCACCATTCACAACAGCTGGATGAATGGAACCACAGCCGATGAACGGGTCTAATGTGGCTTAGCCAGGCAGTGGGGTTTTACTCAGCTATAGAAAGGAATACCATTCACTAGGACACAGATGAACCCTGTGTCATTACAAGTGGGAGAAGCCACATGTTGTATGCTGCCATATAAAGGAAATGCCCAGGAAAATCCATAGTCAGGAAGTAGCTTACTGGTTGTCGGAGGCTGGGGTGCATGGGGTAAGTGGGGTGGGGAGTTACTAGTAATGGATATGGGGTTTCCTTATGTTTTTGAACTAGAAAATATTTTGAATTAGAAAGGGGTGAGAGTTCCTCAAAACCTATATTATTATCCTTGAATTTTTCACTTCAACTGGTTGATTTTGTGTGATGTGAATTTCACCTCAAGAATTAAAAAGAGAATTCAGCGTATAATTCATGTTGCTCCTGGTAGCGGGGCTTCTGATTCATCTCTGACTTTATGATGCTTCCAAAATAAAAATTAAAGTGGGAAATTCACTATTGTAAAAGGATAGAAAGATGAAAAAAGCAAAGCAGAAACAAGTACAGCTTTGTTCCAGCTGCTTTTCCAAGCCCTCTGTTTTACAGAGGGATGGTTATTCACTTGTAAAGAATAAAAATGATTCTCCAGCAAAGCTAGGGGTTCAGAGTGGCAGAAACAGGAACCAAATGGATCTGTCCCCTCTGTCCTCCTTCCAGTGGAATTCAATTTCCCTTGGAGGGAAAGAGGCCCAGAGGACATCAGGAAATCGGCAGTCTGGAAGGAGAAGCCTGTCGGGGGGCTGCCTTCATCTTAGGGGCCAGAGTGTGGACAACTGGAGTGTGGGGAGAAGGGGCTTCCAGTCGCCCTCTGGAGAAGGCAGACTCACCCAGCCCGGGGAAGGAGTTGGTGCATTTTGTATTCCAACAGATTTTGTCCACTCTTCCCCCTTGGAGGCAGGCACTAAAGACTAAGTCCAGCTGTCACTTCTCCCCAGTTTTCAAATTAGTTCCATAAAGTGGAGCGAATTCAAACATACGAGCCCCTTCCACAAGTTGGGCGCGCTGCCAGGCTCTTCAGAGCTCCAGAGCCGGAGGGAGTGGGAGTCAGGAGGAGGCCTCCTCCTAGCTCCATAAGTGCCCCCACCCACTTTGAGACATGTGGGCTCTGCAGGGTTGGGGGTGCACTGTAGGGGCTAGGTTGTGGGGGTTTCTTGAGTGGGAAGACTGCAGGGACAGGGGAGGTTCCTCAGATGGAGGGTGCAGCAGGGATGGGATGAGGGGAGGTGCTGGGGAGGCACTTCTACCTTTCCCTGGCACCCAAGAATAAGAGACTGAAGCTGCTCACCCACCCCTTTGTTCTAGGCACAAAAGTATCACTCACTGTCCACCGTGGGTGTTTGGTGATGAAAATGGGTTGATGGGATTACTGTGAATGGTCATGAAGCCAGACACGTGCGGAACTGTTACCCTGAGCTGGCACTGCGCTGAGGGCGTGGTGTGGATTGTTGCATCCAAGCACGCCATGAACCAATATGTGAAGCGGGAACCACCATCTGAACACTGTCACTGAGGAAACCGAGGTTTGGGGAGGTTAAGCAATGTCTAGGGGCCCATACCTGGAAAGCATGGGGGGTTCTGTGTGGTTTCACCTAAACCCTCATGCCAGAGGCCCACTCTTCACTGTGAATTTCTACATCCCAGACCCTCACTTCTGGGGCAGGTTCTCCTGACGCTTCTTTGTACCCCATCACATAGAGAGTACAGGCGGAGAAGGGAGCCCCATCTCAGAACTAGCCTACCCCAGGAATAGGGATACCTCAGCCAGCCACTCTGACCAAGGTTTTCATGCCATCAGGAGGGCACAGGGAGATGGCAGAATAAGACTGTCCCTTCCCCAGCCTGTGTGGTGTATACCAAAGGAGGGTTTCCCTGAAAGGGTGGTGCAGCAGCCCAGGTCCAAAGGCAATGTGTCAGCAAAATCATGCACAGCTGAGGCTGTCCTGGAAGAGCTGGAGGAAGGTGTGAGAAGCAACACTCAGGCCCTCAATGAGATGTGCTACTCCCAGAGCTGGTCACTCCCTGGTCTGCACCAGGCAATGCAGTTGCTGTGTCTAGTGGAAACCATGTATTTAAACCCTACATGCTTTCTTGGAAGTGCCAATGAAATGGGCAACCCAGCAACATCCCTGTGATATGTATGTTCTTCAACCCCATGCCATCTTGGATATCTCCTCTCACTCTGCTGTACCCAATACATTCCTTCCCTATACAGCACAGTTCCTAGAATTGAAGTCATCAGGGCAAGCCCTTAAGCAAAGAGGATCATCGCCTCCTTTGCTAAAGATGTTATACTCCTGTTATTACAGCCTCAGAGCCTGTACTGAAATGTAGGCAGTGGAAGTCATGTTGGCTTTCTCACCTGTTTATGCTGTTCCTTCCTGGATCTCAACCCTCCACATGTAAAGGGCTGCTATGAACAGGGAAGCACTGCATGTGAGAGTGAATAATTAGGCATCCCTTGGAGATGGAGTGGAAATACATTCTCACTGACTCACAGTCAACTATACTTGTTTGGGGGAAATGAGAGATTAATGGTTCAACTGTCCACTTGTGTGTGCGAATCCTATGGCCCCTTAGTGGGCTTCGGCTCCCAAGGGCCTCTGTGTGTGTGTGTGTGTGTGTGTGTGTGTGTGTGTGTGTGTGTAGAGGGGTAGGGATGGTGACAGCCTCCAACTGAACTTGAGGAATTTAGTGGCTTAGAACTTTCTGGTACTGAAGGACTCCTGACTCAAGCCCAGCTGTCTGCTTCTCGAGCACTGGAGTAAACACTGAAGGAGCTTCGTAGAGGATGGTGCATTCCTACACTTGAGAGCTTTTCAGGAACAATGTGGATCAGGCAAGATATTTGCCTTGTGTAATTACACCTCAGATATGACTTTGCAACAATCACCTCATTTACATTTGCCTTTGTGGCTCTCAGAAGGCAAGGGTCACAAATTTGGTTGTGCATGTCTCCATGGTGCAGGGAATCTTCACAGCAACATCACAGGAGAAGGGTGGAGGGACTGGCCCATGACTGTGAAGAGATGGTGGGGGAATGAGTGGGCAGAGGGTCTCCAGATGGGGGGAAGGGCAAGGTGGGTGAATGATGAATGGTGACGGGGCATGATGGAATTTTGGTGTTGCCTGTCATTACTGTTTGACCTTGGGCATACTATACCTTTGACTGCAATGTGGGGTCTCTATTCTTTCCTTGGGGTGGTTGTGAGCAATGAACACATGAAAGTTCCTAAGGATGGGGCCTGCGGCATGGATGGCCACTGAGAACCTGGACACCTCTCTGACCAGCATCACCGCAAAATATACTCAAAGAGTAATGAAAGTCTTGGCAGCAAACTTCCACTCTTGCCCTTGTCTCAGAGGCAGCAAGCACTCTCTTAAGTTGACTTTTAAGGCCACAGTTGGAGCTGCTCCAGCTCGCTTTCCTCGTCCTCTAGGTCAGGGCTTCTTGACCCATGTGTCACAATTGGGGATCTGGTTAAAACCCAGGACCTGTGTTTTAAAACCTGGGGCATGGCCTGATTTCTCCCAGGAGGAGTCCACACAGGCACATGTGGACTATCTGCCGCAGCTTATGTGTGCTTTCTGAGGTCAAACTGAATGCCAGGGCTGCTGGTCCCAGCTTCCCAGCTGACTGTGTGCGCTGGGGCACCAGAACACAGGTAAACGGGGCAAGGGCCAGAGCTTCTTAAATGACACTTCCACCTTCCATTCAGAAAATCATACCACTTTTTTTTTTTTTAAGTATGACTGTGACATAGTATACACCCAATACTAGGCAACACTAAGGGGTGTCCAGGGACCCCAAACTGTTAGGGAGAAAAAACCACATTGCTCATTTTATGGGTTCAAACCCACCCATACACATAAAAGCAGAGTAATCAAACTGTAGTGTGCTCAAAGATTTTTAATCTGTGAGAGGTTCAAAAGGCTAGAGAAGAGTAGACGGAGAGAAGGATTTAAAAATACAAAATACATCGAACTCTGAAATTAACTATCCCTGTGGGCACCCATTCAGCCAAACAGTCTGGGCCCAGAGTAGAGCAGTAAAGGCCCAAGAGCAGAGTCACCAGGAAAATGAGGCCACAAGCAAGAAGCTAAGGGCGTGCAGGAACCAAAGGGCTTGGAGAGAAGGAGAGAATCCAAGTTCAAAACGTACAACCCAAGCTGAATCCACCACAAGATCCAAATGGCAACTGCCACAGTCTCTCATAAGAGTGGGACTGCCCTGTTTGGTGAAGTACAAAAGCTGGAAAAGTGAAGAAAGACCGAAGAGTTCACATGGCTTCTGTACTTTCCCCATTCAACATGGCTGCCAGCTCCTTCCTCTTTTCCAGCAGACCCCTGTTCAGGAAGGTTGGTTCATGGCATTCCAGGAGGTGCAAAACAAGGGGTCTGAGATGTCAGTGGCATGGAGATGGGGAATGGGGAAGATGGTGCTTGTTCCTGTGGTGTTGGTGGGTGCTTATCCCCACCTGCTATGATGCAGTGATTCTTCCTGCACATGCTTAGCTGCTGCGCACAAGTTAAGGCTGAAAAGAAAGTCTGGACTCAGTTAGACTCTGCAGCAATGACTTTCCTGTGAGGCAGACTGCCTAGTTGCTACCTCTTACTAGCCATGCCAGCTAGCTCTAGGAAACTGAATCTGAGGAGCTGAGACACCTGCACGGACCTCCTCCAGGCCACTGGCAGTGAGCAGAGCCTGACCCACCTCTCTTCTTCCTGTCACTGCCCTCCCTGCTAGGTCTTTACAGAAGAATTAAAACCTTAGATAGAACTGAAGACAATTTCTTTTTTTTTTAAAGATGCCATTCTTTTCTTTTAAAAAAAGATTCATTTACTTATACATACAAGAGATAGAGTGCAGGCCAGAGGTGTGGGGGACGAGAGAACTCACCAGGGACAGAGTGGGGAGCAGAACAGGCAGACTGACTGAAACACACTGCTGAGGGGAGCAGTGGGCGAGGCAGGAGAGGTCTGCTGCGCCATGTGGGTCCCCTCCTTGGCCAGGGTTAGAACTTGTGCTGCAGTGGCTGCGGATAGCTTCATAGTGCAGCAACCTAACTCACTGCGCCACCAGGGAGGCCCCAGGAACTGAAGACAATTTCTGCTTCCTCTGGAAAGCAGCCCCCAATCACCGTGCAGAGACCTCCTGGGGAGGGCACAGTGGCTCAACCTCAGGGTTGGGATCCCGCTCCCAGACTCCTGTTCAAATCGGCGCCACAGAACACTTAGGAGCCTCTTCCTCCTTGAGTGGTAGGGCCCACATTTTGGTTTCAAAGTCTACAAGTAAACATAGGCAGCTGGTAAGGACAAGGATGGGGAAACAAATTTTTTCCTATGTAAGGCTGTGCCTCAGCTTTCGAACTGGGACCTGGGTGGTGCAGGCAAGATTAGAGTGTGGTCGCTAGGCCTGCTGACCCCACCTAGTCCCTCTCTGGGCCCCAGAATGATCTGCCTGTTATCCCTTGGCCTCAGGGGCCATCACCGCCCCCGCCTCTTCTGCTCCAACCACTTAGTGTCTGTGCTTCTCCCCCAACACCAGGCACTCTTCCTGCCTCAGGACTTTTGTACAAACTCTTCCTGGTTCCTGAAATATTCTTCCTCCAGTGGCCATGTGGTAAACTCCCTTATTTGTTCACTTTTTTGTTCAAATGTCCTTCTATTTTTTAAAACTGCTACCTCGACTCAAACATCCCAGGTTGCTCTCACTTGCTTGATTCTTTCTCATAATACAAGAACCATCTGACACATTGAAACCATATTTACTGCCTGTCTTCCCTAACCAGAACATTAGTTGCATGAAGACGGGACAGCTGTTTTATTATTCTCTCTCCAGAGCACACGTCTGTACTGAGCATATTGTAGTTTCGATGTTCAAGAAGTTAAATGTGCAACTGCATTTCATCTGTGTCTTCACTTGTTGAAACCTAAATGGTTGAAGTTGCCAAATCCTGCAGGGAGCCCCAATGTGCCAGCCAGTGGGACACAGGAAGTGAGGCATCGCTCAACTTAGAGCAATGCCCTGTATCTCTGTCCAGGGTATCTGGAGGCCTGGAGGGAGCCTCTGAGCCCCAGCTTGGGCTTTCCCTGCATGGCTGTTTGGATGCGGGCCTGTAAGTAAGACTTCTGAGGTTGATAACTAACACTCTGGACCCAAACCCAAAGTGGAGGTTCCCCTACACCAACAAGCAATTCTCAGATACCAGCAGGAGGTCTGAGACTTCAACTCAACCAGTTCCGTTCTGTAGCATGTACCTGGAGATAGGGTCAGATTCCACAGGGCTCAGTCTTCTGAGACCATCCTTTACTTCAGATGCCAGTTGCAAGCCCAGGCTGTTACCTGTGCTTCTGACCAAGGAGATACAAATCACATGACCCCCTCTTCAGGTTTGATCAATTTACTAGAGTAGCTCCCAGAAGTTAGAAACCCAGTTACTCTCTAGATTACTGGTTTGTTACAAAGGATATTATTCAGGAAAAACCAGGAAGAAGAAATGATAGAATTAGGTATGGGGCAAGGGCGTGGAGCCTCAATGATCTCTCCTGGCATGCCATTCTCCCCTGACCCCAAGGGTTTCCATAGCTCCTCCTTTTGGGGTTTATGGTGGCTTCATTCATTACTTAGGCATGTTTAATTCATGGGCCTTTTATTAACTCATAGCCTCTCTGGTCTCCCTGGAGGTCTGAGGATGGGACTAGTAGTTCTAACCCTCTAACTACATGATTGGTTCTCCTGGAAACTAGCTCCCATCTGTAGGTACTTCCAAGAGTCACCACATTCACACAGCAAGAGACACCTTTGTTACTCTCAATACCTAGGAAACGCCACGGTTTTTGGGACCTGTGAACCAAGAACTGTGCATGTGGAATATATTTGGGCCATCTGAATGACCAACTATCTATTTCTTATAAATCATAATACTGCAACTGGCAAGGCTGAGAACATGCAGTGACCTGTAGTATCCTGTGAGGCCACCTGCACACCAGTGTGGACAGGGATGAGTGAAGCAAAGATAAACAAGAGCAAGTGACAAATACAGGGTGGAAGGGGTGGTCTGAGGAGAAAGATGCAAGAGAACCAGCTTGCTGTTAGACATTCCACAAAAGGAGCTGTGACTGGCCAGGGACAGTCCTCATCCCAATTTCCCTGGAGCTCCAGTGAGGCACACTATTCTCAGTGCAAACGTTCCTTAGTTTTGGACCCTGGGGGAACCGGAGTGCACCCAGCAGCCCTCAGCAGAAATAGCTGAGCAAAGACATCAGGGAACTTGCACCCACCAGTCCCTTGCCTATCACAGAGCTCTGCTGATGGAGCCGGGAGGACAGGGGTGCAATCCCAGCACAGCCCAGCTGTGCGACCTTGGCTAAGCTCTCACCTCCCTGTGCTACAGACTCCTAATCTGACAAGTAGGACCTACCACAAAGGGCTGATGTGAGTGAGAAAACCCACACATAAGCCAGCATAGAACAAGGACAAAGCAGGGTGTTGGGACATGTTTATTTATTAAAAAAAAAAGTTGATGTGATGTAACAATACAGGATTCACCACTTTTCAACGTTTGTATTACACTATTTCACCTTTACAAAATAGCTACATCGGTACCTGTTTTTGATACCCAAAAGAAATAAAATAGAGGAATTTAAGTTTTGCAACAAGAGATGAAAGTGGAAATGGCACTCAGTGTTGGTTTTGCAGCAGCCCTGCTAGCGGCTGTGGCAGCCCAAGCAGTGAGGGTGGCACCTCTGAGTAGTACTACAGTGTGAATTTATCACAAATACACAGTGTGAATTTATTACAGTATTGTGTCAGTGTGGTTTGCGGTTTTTATGTGTTACTTAGTGTTATTTGGTAGACTAATTTTTGAGCCTAGGAACACTCAAAAATATTTCCATATAAATTAATGATAACTGCTTCTTCACTTTACACAATTTCAACTTACAAAAATTTTCATAGGAACACCCAGCTTTTGGATATTGGGAGAATCTTGTAATTCTCAACTCTTTTTTTCATGACACTTTTTTGATATTAATATGTATTCTTATTAAATAAGAAATCAGGCCTTATTAATATTTAATGTGTAGACAGTCAATAATACCTGTAGGTGAAAATGATAAAATGGAGGGGAAGTCTTAGAGCTAGATTTCTGGAATTAAAGACGAAAGCTCTCAGATTGAAAATGCCCAAAGAACATCAAATAGAGTTAAGAAATAACCCACCCTGAAACATACTTTGGTGAAATTTAAGTTTACTGGAGATAGAGGTCTGAAATCATATGAGCTAGAAGTCAAGTTCAATTTGACACTATCCTTTCCAACAGCAGCACTGACTGCAGGACACAAGCAAGTCATGTTTTGAGAACCAATGTGAGCACTGACATTTTGAAAACTCGACTTTGAATCCTGAAGTTTACACTATGCCCACTGTCACCCAAGTGTGAGAGAATGACCAGATTTCTCAGACTTGGAAGGGCGTAGAAGGTCTGCCATACAAAGACTTCTGTAGGAATCAGTCCTGAAGGAAGAGCTCAGATGGGAGGAAAAACAAACCCAGAAGATGCCCCAAGACACAGGATCAAGGGGATGGCCAGATTCCCAAGCAAGGATTAATGCTCTCACCCCCAAAATACCTAAGACTAAGAAAGGAAACAGAAAAGCATATCCATAATAACATGATGGGGACCAGAGGGGACACTGGGTACTTAACGGCACAGAAAGCCCTTATCTTGACAGAAGAACATATGGATAACAGTTTTGTTTACAAAAAGAAAGGATTAACAGAGAAGTTCAGAAAAAACAAGGGACAAGTTGAAACTATAAACTCAGTGAAAAGGCTGAGACTGTTGATTGAATAAAACCGAAGCCTGGCTATATGCTTTTTATAAGAAAGACAACTGAGCTATAAATCAAAGTAATGAAGGGGAGGAGGGGTGTGGACTGGGTAGAGCTGAAATTTGTTGGAGCTAGATTTGAGTTCATTATGCTATTCTGTCTACTTCTGCAGATGTCTGGATTTTTCCATTATAAAATAGCATGTTATGATCAAGATTTCTCTCTTTTCCAAAAGAACAAGACAACTGTAAATTACTAATTTTAATACTGTGCCCATCACTTGAACTTTCAAAAATGCCCAAGTAGACATGAACTTGTGGGAATTGGTTTTATTGGGTAGTGACAGAAGCGTGGCCACTGCTTTTGGGAATGTCCTGAATCTCTCATTAGAAAAGATCTTTTTGGAAAGATCAATGCAAATTTTCAGGGATGAAAGGAAAATCGTGAGTTTAAACTAACATTTAAAGTGAGACACAATGTAGACACACATCTAAATATTACATATATGCACACATGTCCATGTATGTACACTCCCCCAAATCTTAATCTTGAGTCTGTCAACAAGAATGCTAATAATGGCAGCCTCTAGATGGTGAAATCACATGAGGATACTTCTCAGTATTTTTCATGCTCCCTAAAAAGATCATGTGTCCCAAGCTGCATTTATTTAGTAGTAGCTAATTTGTTTTCCCATCACTATTAATCAGAATTATATGCAGTGACCAGTCAGGCCTCTGCTGACTGCAGATAGGCAGTGATCCCACACCAGGCTGAGAGAACCATGGCTGAAAGCAAAGGAACCCAGCATTGAGTTGGCCTGCAGGGCTGATCCCTTGGCCAGGCATGATTTTTATCAGTTTTTGAAGCAGCAAAAACTGTTGGTGGATTCCATTGCCACCCTCAGGGCCCTGAGAAGGAGACCATGAGTACACAACCACCTGGTGGGCAGGGGTGGGTCCCAACAGGGTGCTCAGCACCATGGCTCTGCTCATGTCCCCTCTTTCTCCCTGGAGATGGGAGTACTCTGGAGCAGTGCTGCCCCAGAGGACTCTCTGGAAAAAGTTGGCATCCCATCAATTTTTCCATCAGTGATGAAATGGCCAATGAGCTGTCCCCATGTGGAATCTAGAAGTCATGAGACCACTGAACACCTAAAATGTGGCCAGTGTAGCCGAAGAACTGAATTTTTAATTTCACTGAACTTTTTTTAAATTTTTTTCTTTCTTTATATATGTTTGACATCAATTGTAGTCCCCGGGAAATCCCTTGTGCTCCTTCTGCCCTAACCCAGTCCTTCTTTGCCCCCCACAAAGTGCCTCTGATTTGTTTTTGTTGTGTTGTGAATTTTTAAAAATTATTGTTCTTTTTCTTGATACCTTATTTGGTTCCCTTATATTCCTCCTAAAAGTGAAACCATATGATATTTTTTTCCTTCTGAGTTATTTCACTGAGCATAATCCCTTCTAGCTCCATCCACGTTGCTGTGAATGTCATTAGTTTATCTTTTTGATTGCCAAATAGTATTTCACTGTGTACATGTACCACATCTTCTTGATCCAGTCATCTATTTTGGGGCATTTGGGTGGTTTCCAGGTCTTACCAATTATAAATAGTGCTGCAATAAATATAGGGGTACAGTTATTTTTTGAATCAGTGTTTTTGTAATTTTACTGAATTTTAAATTTAAACAGCTATGAACCCTAATGTCCCCAAACAGATGAATGGGTCAAAAAGTTGTGGCATACATACACAATGGAATATTATTCAGTGATCAAAAAAGATAAACTCATGCCATTTGTGACAACAAGGATGGTGCTGGAAGGTATTATGATAAGTGAAATAAGTCAGAAGAAAAAAAGATAAATATTGGATGGTTTCATTTATAGGTGGAACATAGAGAAGCTGAACAAAGGGTCACGAAGGACAAAACTTGCAGGCTGGCCATAGATCTGAGGCACAAAACAGGGAAGAGAGAGGGAGAGGATCAAAACAAGAGAGGAGAGCACAAGGGACTATGGTGATGGATCACAGGTGTTATGGTGGTGGGAAAACTACAGGGACTACACCTAAGGGGAGAAATAAAATACCGTCCAAAAATTAACAATGATGTAAGAAAATAAAAAATTTAATACAGGGGGAAAATTAAATAATTAAAATAAAAAATTTAAATAGACATGGATTAACCCTGAGTAGTTTATGAAAGAAGTCAGGTGCAAAGGCCAAGCATTGAATGATTCCCTGTACATGAAAGGCAAATCCACAGAGACAGAAAGTAGATTAGTGATTGCCACGGGGAGTGAGGAAGGGGAATTGGAAACGACTTCTAGGGTCTTCTTTGGGGTGATGGAAATGTTCTGGAATCAAGCAGTGGAGATGTGTGTGCAGTATTGCAAAAATACTGAAAGCCACTGGATGTGAGTTTCCTATTGTGTAAACTATGTCTCAATTTAAAAACTACCAAAACATGTTATATAGTCACATGAGTTAGTGGTTACCAGAGTGGACAGCACAGTTCTAGATGGTTCTGAGGAGGGGTCCAGGTCTTTGATCATCCTTCCCTGCCCCACATTCATACCTCCCAAACCCCTTCCAGTAGTGCCTCTCGAAGGTCTTCCTTGGCCTCTATGGGCTCCCCACAGCTTCTTACTCCCCAAGTCTCCTTGTCCCCACCCCAGCTCCAGCTGCTTTGGTCTCTTAGCCCCCATTATTCCCTCGTGCCCTTTACCTGCTGCCATGGGCCTAGGAAGGCTTCTCCCACACTCTCTGCCTCACCTTCAAACTACTCCACGAACACACATCTGCTCTGTGCTCCCAACACATCTGGTAAAATAACACTTAGGTACCTCCACCTGGCACACCCTTCTTGTTATTTTGCTCAGAACACGCCCACCCAATTCAGTTTCCCTTTGAGCTTAATGTTAAGGGGAGATGAAACTATGAAGTCACCCTACACAGGACCTGGCTGGGTAAAGGCCTACTCTAACTCACCTGCTTCATCACACCCTAGCAGGCCCTGCAGACCTGACCCAGGATCCCCACAATCAGGACCCTCACAATCCAGTGGGCATTGGCACAGGTTTGCTGGCTGGACCATGTGGAACAGCGACCATAATTCATGGCTGGTTAAAGGATCATGGTACCTTCCTGTTCATTCATGGCTTGGCTTTCTGGTCTGGATCCAGCTCTCTACCTGTCACTGCACATTCTCCTTTGTGGGGTAGGAAGGAGGGTCTAAAGGCTACTTTCCAGAACTGGTACCCCCATGTGTGCCTGAGGATTGGGGACTTCTAAGAGGTCTGGAACTCACCAGCTGCTCTAACTCCAGAATTTCCTAGCAGAGACCGCCAGCCACACCTTGCACATGGTCCGGGGGTGGGTGGGGAGCTGCAGGGATCCGCTGACTCCTGGTGGGAGGGATGTCTGGATTAAGGCTACAGCTCTCTTATTGCAGAGGGGCAGCTTTCCTTGCCACCAGCACCAGCAGGTCAGGCTCACCCCACAGTCCTCCCCAAATCCGTGTGGGTGAGCACACTTTTCTAAATGCACAGAAGGCGGCATTGTTTCCCTGCATCTTGTCAAAGTCTGGAAGGGATTCCTGGTAGGAGCACCAATGAGGGCTTACCAAATTCTCAGCACAGCGAGAACCCGGGTGATTGATGCAGAGAAAAACATTTTCACCAGCCCCCTCATCTGGTTTGTATTAAGAGATTTCCATGCCTGGATTTTTTTTCCCCAAGGTAAAAACCAATGAGTTGGGAGAGGAGAAAGAGCAGAGGGAGAGGCAGCTGGGGAGGGGGAGGGGGGCTGAAGGGAGCCTGGCTGAAAGATGTGACTGAGGTAGAAAGAAGAAGCCCCTCACCCTTTCAGGCTACCAGGAGACAGAGGCCCAGTGGGCTGATGACCCAACGATGAGGGAGGCACTGTGAGTGGTCTCTTTTCTCACTTTATTCAAGTTATAATGGATTTGGCCGCAGAAAAGGTGGTCCCCAGCAGCCCTTCCCCTATAGTAGTGCAACCACACCCCGGAGCCCCACGCCTGGCCTGCCACTGCTCTCCGCTTCCTGCCTTTTCTTTCTCCCCAGCACTCTCAGCATCTGAGAGGTTTACTGACTGTGGGTTAGGTTGTGTCAAGGCCCTCTTTTAACAAACTGAGGCCCAGAGGCACAGCTCCATCCACCTCACAACCATCCTGCAAGGCCAGGAGGCTGCTGACTGGAGTCGGGACCACTAATTCCTGACTGGCGCTGAAGTGAACAAAGCTAGCTGGGGCCTCTCCTGGGGCCAGGAGCTTCTGCCCACCCCGAGAAGACCGAAGTGGCCTGGAGGCTGTTCCTCCAACCCACCACTGCCCTGGCAGCTTGGCACAGGACTGGCTCAGGTCAAGGGAAGCTCAGTAACGGGCCGGCCACGAGGTGCAGGCTCACTCACCTTGAACCAGGAGGTGGGGCAAGGAGGAGAGGGAGAGGGAGATAAGGTCTGAGTGAGCCTGGTTTTTGGCCCTGATGCCAGCAGTAAGGATCCTGTTGAGATGAGGGAGAACTACATTTTCTGAGATCCTGGAAGCAACTTTTGAATGAGCTATAGTGTGTATGCACAGCCTGAGCACCCAACTTGTGCCAGTCCATGTGGGTGCTAGGGACACATCAGTGGGCCTCTGCCCAAGGTGCTCAGAGCAGGGGAAGACACCCTTAGTGGGACAGGGGTTGCCCAGAAGGAAGTGCATGGGGCGAGAGGAAGTGCAGGGTGGGTAGGGAAGACAGGGTGGGGCTGGGGATGAGGAGAGGGCATGTGGGCTGAGGGGCATGTGGGGGTGGGGGATGAGGGAGGACTGGAGTAGGGGAGGGTATGACCTGAGGGCAGATCTGAAAGCCAGCATGCATCTGGACTATAGGGAGGCACTTGGCTGGCAAATATTCATGGTTCAGACTTTGGATCATGCAGGGATTTGGGATTTTACCCTGAGCTGGAAGCCATGCTGATTTTACCATGCTTAGTCTCTGGGCTGCTTTCTGTGTCCCAGGCTGTTAGGGACAGAATGGTGTGTCCCCAGTCTACCCTAATATAGGCTGAAGCTCTAACCCCCAATGTCACTGTATTTGAAGAGAGGGCCTTTAGGGAGATAATTTAGGGTGAAGTGAGTTCATAAGGATGAGGCTCTAAACTTAAGAGGAAGAGATCAGATCTCCCTCTCTCTCTACCTTGTGAGTGAAAAGGCAAGGCAGGAAGAGGGCCCTCATTGAAACCATGCTGGCACCTTGATCTCAGACTTCCAGTCTCCAAATTGGTGAGAAAATAATTTCTGTTGTTAGACACTCCCAGCCTGTGGTATTGTGCGATGGCAGCCCGAGCAGATGAACACAAGCACCTACGCGAGATGCTATCATCCATCCTTCCCACTCAAATTCCAGGCAGCCCTGGGAGGTGGGCGTCATCCTCATCATCCTGGCCCTATGCAAGGAAGCAAGGTGAGTTCCAGGGGTATGTGATTTGATCAAGTTCGTGTTTCCAGTGGTGTGGCTGTAAGAGCACTTTACTGCTTTGGGCCTTTTCTTTGCTATGGAAGACCAAGATCCATGGCCATCTTTTAAATGAGCAAGATGGAAAGACTATCAAAATTTCACAAATAGGGCAGACGATAGCTAATGAGGGGCATTAAGATAGAACGGAGAGAAATGAGAGAAAACCTCAGTGCCTCAGATGATCGCCATGATTACCCTTAAGAGGTTTATAAGAGCAATAATCCACTGAAAAGAAGGTTTTGAGTTAATAGAGAAAGTGGGAAAGCACCTGCCTTTAAAGGCCTGTCTCTTTCCACACATAATGAAGATAAACCCCTTCACCTCTTCCTTGAAAGAGAGAATTACAACACCCCAGCTCAGAGAGAAGGGTGATCGATTTCCTTGTTGCCTGATAGACATGCTAAAGTCTCTCAGACACGTGATATGTATTTTTGGAGGCTGTCACTCTGAGCACAGTGGCTGAATGCTCAGCAGCTGTGGGGGTGAGATAAACACAATCATTAGCTCAGCCTGCTGTGGGGGGATCCCCATCCCAAACACTCTGGCATGTCTATTTGCCTGTCCTCCCCACCCTGAGTATTTTGAAAATAAAGTAAAGGAAGATGTTTTCCATTTGTATAAAAAGAACTAGCATGGCTGAGAGGCGAGGTGTTCTTGTATTCCATTGAAAGGAGAAATAAAGGACAAGCTCTTTGGAAAGTAATTTGGCAATATATTTCAAAATCTAAAATCAGCATGTGCTTTGATCTAGCAATTCCACTTCTAGGAATTCATCCTTAGATATACTTCCACATGTGCACAAAAGTACGATGCACGAGAGGATTCACCACAGCATCACAATTAAGAGAAAAGGGCCGGAAATAACCCAAATGTCCACTAATGGGAGTTGGCCAAGTAAATTATGACATAGTCATGCAATGAAATTCTAAGGAGTATTTAAAAGAATGAGGCAAAATGAAGTCATAAAGTACTAAAAGGGGCCATAAATTTCCTTTATAGTCTCTGATATGACAAAACCCTTCCGTACATGACAAACTTCAGAAGTCACAAAATGGAAAACTGATTACATTCAAAAAATCTTTTTTTTGGTATGACCCCAAATAAAAACAGAAATGCCAAAAACAGTCAAAGGAAACGTATAAAACTGTGAGAAAATATTTCCAACTCATACAACAATTTCCAGAAAGCCATCCTGCAAACCAACGAGAAAAGGATGAACCCAATAGAAGAAAGGACCAAGGATATGATTGAGCTATTCATAGTAAAGGAAATATTAGATTTCTATGAAACATTGAAAAGAAATGCTCAGCCAATCAAAATTCAACTTCATGGGGAAGGTATCAAGGAGAAGCTGTGTAAGTTAGAGCTTCGGGGAGAGCGGCAAGGAAGTCAGGAATCTCAGGCAGTTGAATCTTCACAGCATTTAGTTCAACCTCCCACCAATCCCGGAGGTCTGTCCATCCACCCACCCACCCATCCATCCATCTGGTATCTACCATAGTGTCCAGCAGTGGACCTTGTGCTAGAGAATAGGATGGTGATTCACACTTGGCCCCTCTCACCCATGAAACCAGTTTAGTGGGGTCCAACTTAACATCCTTTCCATAGTGACCTTTTAGCCTATTGTTTTTGTTTTTTTGCCTACTTCTCATGCTTAGGAACTCACCATACAGTGAAAAAATATCTCATTCTCTCTCCTGGAACACTTGCACTATTCACCCTCTTCATCTTCTAACGGAGGGAAATGAGTCCTGGGGCAGGAATGGTAAGACTGAGCTCAAGTCACACATCGGCAGAGCTGGGTCTTGAATCAGCGCTGCTTCTCCCTTAGCAATCTCCAGTGTGGCGAGGTGCCTGCAGGTTCCAGTTGAGATACTAAAGAATTAAACATTCTGAGGAAGTTTATGTTGCCGACCAACTCTTACACTTTTAAAAAAAAACTGAAAGGATTCTTTTTTTTTTAAATCTTATACTTGTTGTCGCAAATGCACAGCCTGCTGATGGCTGACTATGTAAGTCCAGACAAAATCAATTTGTTAGACAAAATCAATTTCTCCTTTGTCCTAATTTTTTCAAAGATAACTTCTCCCTGTCCTCATCTCCTGGAGGTGGAACTATACCAGGCCACGAGCTCACCTCCCTCACTGGCAATCTGGATTCTAACACAAAGCCTGCAGCGAGACTGGTCCTGCTAAGGCCCCCTCAGTCTGTTTCCAAACTAGGGTACTTGTGGCCATGTCTTCAGATGATCCGAGATACTGTGTGTAAAGAGATTTACCATAAAACCTGACATAGCAAATGCTCCAAAGTGAGTTGAGTTTTTAAAAAACGTGTGTTGACTCAAATCAAAGTATTGTTTAAATTCTGCAGAAGGGGAGAGTGAAGGAAGCTAAAGATTTCATTCCCTTTGCAGGATGCTGAGTAGTTCCCTGTTCCTCTTTGCTCTTTTAACCTCTAATTGCATTAAGTTCCCTCCCTGATGACCCTAGGCTGCCCAGCAGGAAGTGACCTCGAGGCCCTCAGGCTGGCCCAGAGATTGGCTCTCTGAAATCTCCGAGGATGTGTCCCCTCATATGTGACCTCCTCTTCTCATGGCCTTCCAGGTTTGGCAGGGGTGCACTGAGAATGCCTTTTCTGTGCTTTTATAAAAGACCCACCATTTCTGAGTTTGGAGGGGGCAGAGGCAGGCCCATTCCCCCAGAGCTGGCTGGCTTGGTTGCAGGGCCGGGGTGGAGGCAGCCTCACTGAGCACTGACAACCAGATGAGGTTAGGCAGGGTCAGGCCAGCCAGAGATGCTGGGTCCTGCTGAGAACAACACACACTGGGGAACTGTGTGCCTTTGAGGTTTTAACTGTCCACTGGGGAAACTCTTTAGTGAGTTCTTTAAAGGGAAACATATTTTGGAATTTGGGCTGAATGATACCACAAGTGAGAGCTGCCTTCAGGGGCCAACCCTTGGCTCAAGGCTAGAGTTATGCTAACGATGACTAGGCCCCTCAATTTCCAAATGTTTGCCCCATACGTTAAGGGATTCACCCATCAACTGAATTTTCAGTTGCAATTTTTCTTAATGTCATGTCAAATTTAAAACATGTCAATGCATATGGGTATGTTTAAACATGATATACCCATGTCAAATTTAATACATGAGTATAAACCACCACCTCCCACACATAAAATATTGTACATGTATGGTATATTATATATATGTATGATATATTTAAAAGTATTTCTGTGCATACATTACAGTGGAAAAAGCTTTAAAATAACATGAATAAATGATCCATGGTTTCATAGTCTTTATGTGACGATGGTTAATATTTAGTGCCTTTTCTCTCAGGTCAGATGTCACCTTAGTCTCTCTGATGGGAGTCTCCTAACTTGGTTTGGAAGAATAAATGGTGACATGTCAGGGAAAGGTAGGGAGAGTGCAGCTGAGTGGGGAATGGAAAGGGTCTGGGTTTTCCAGGAGGTCTAACCTGGCTTTGAGGTCAGCACTACAGAAATTACTGGTGCGAATTTGGGTGTGAATTACTAGTGCAGATCATGTAACCTTCACGAACCTCAGTTTCCAATGCCTACTGAGCTGGGAGAAGATGGAGCAGGCTGTGATGGTTTCCAGAAACCAAACTTCTTCCTCACCGGGTGGAGAGAGGAGAGCAGGGGCTATGGGAACAGAGGGGCCTTCAGGAATAGGGATAAAGTGAAGGGGGCACTTAGAGAAGCAGAAAAGCTTTTTCTGAGGCCAAGGCCTCCTGTGAGACATTCAGTCACACCCATCCTACCCCAGAGTCACAGGGTTTTGGTTCCTGCTCCACAATTCTCTTCTGTGGTCCCCATAAACTGTTCCAATGTCCTGGGATGCTGGCTGTGATAGGCAAGCCATGTGTCTCAGAGACAGCCCCTCCTGCTCAGAAATGGCCCCATATTCCTTGTCAGACCAAGAGGAGCATTGTCTGGTTGGGAAGATGTAGTCGCTGAATGTCAAGGAAGGTGTAACAAAAATAAAAACTGCTAAAGGATTTTCAAGGAAAAGTAGATTTCTTAATCAGATTGCAGACTCTTTTTCTAATGGGAATGGGCTAATTTAACAAGTGACAGCTTTGGGGTCCTCCTACCTGTAGAGATAACACACTCTCTGGGAGCCTGGCTGGACCTCAGGTGGGAGGGGAGGGGTCCTGCCTGGGAGCTAACCTCCTTCTCTGGTAGAAGCACCAAATGTGTGAAAGTGGATGGCATGCAACCTGGGTTTAAATGCCTCATGCAGGGCCCTCCCTGGTGGTGCAAGGGGCTAAGCATGGCACTATGGAGCAACTTCAGTCACTGCAGCATGGGTTTGATCCTGGCTGGGGATAATACACACATGGTGCCGCGGACTTCTCCTGACTCACCCGCTGCTCCCCTCAGCAGTGTATTTCAGTGCATCTGCCTATTCTGTTCCCCACTCCATCTCTGGTGAATCATCTCACCCCCACACACCTCTGGCCTGCACTCCAGTTCCTGTACGCATAATAAATCTTAAAAAAAAATCCCTCATGCAGAGAGCTAGCAGTATGATTCTTGGTAAACACTTCTCTGAGCCTCAGTTTACCTATCTGAACAATGTGCATCATAGTACCTCCTTAGATCCAAAGAGAAACATATCAACATAGCAGAAGCTCACACACTGTGCCTGATGCAAGGAGGTGTCCAGGAAGGGGTGTCCTGTCATTCTCAGGACTGGTGTGCCCACTTGGGCTGTGTTTCTGCAGTGAAATGCTTTGGGGAACATGGAACCTCAAAGAGCTTCAGATGCTATAGGTCTCTGGGCTGGAAATTGGCCACCAGAGCAAATGGGATGAAAGAGAAAATGTTATACACTTGAGAACTTAAACAAGAACAAGTGCTGTGGTTTTTATTAGGTCAGCAGGACAGTGAAAGATGATAGAAGGAGCTTTTGATGCTCAGCTTGGAGTCAGTGACTTGGACTGAATCAGATCTCTCCGGGACCCGCTTGGGTACCATCTTTGCCACATCCAAGCAAAGTCTGGAGCTATTGTAAGTCTTCTGAATCTTTAATTATTCTTTTGCTAAATGCACCATTTAAAAAACTTGGCTTTTTTCAAACTAGCCATTTTTTTAGTTGAATAGATACATTTGGAAATCAAACCTCTATCATTATAGCAGAAAGAAAACTATTTTCAAGTGCCAGAAGATGGTTACAGTCAAAATAACACAACAAAAGTGCAAGGCAAGGCAACAAAGTGCTGGCTCAGAACCTTGCCAGAAAGCACCGAGCTGTAGGTCTGTTCTCTGTGGAAAAAAGGAGGTTAGCAAGTACTAAAGGGTGTTACTGACACGGGAGGATCAAACTGAGATGATCTCTGGACCAACTGGAAGGACTGGAAGAAGTTTGAAGAATCTTTCTTATGTGGAGTTGATGTCTTTGATATTGAATTCATGCTCTTGTGCCCTCGCTCTGAGAGTGCCCTGGGCATAAATGTGGGTACATGTAGGGTTCTCTTTCATCCCACCACCCCCTTGCCTCTTCTCCACAGGCTCCACTTCCCTCCTACATGGTTCTTCTTATCTCCACCCCTCCATCCAGATGTGGGTGCCTCTTTGTCTCTGCATACCCTGCAGACCTCATTCCTTCTGAACCCTCACTGAGCACATCCTTTCCCCTTCATATCACCAGCCCTGAAGCTCCCTACTACACTCCTGGGGCCACCTGCCTCATGTGGAGTTCTCATCCCCTTCAGGAAGCACAGTCACCTCAAAGGCAGGTGTTTTCACAAATGTGCTCACCCCCTGGATTACTGTCCCCTTCTACAGGAGAGAAAAGTGAGATTCAGTGGGACTAGCTGTCAGGCACACAGTGGTTGGTGAACAGGTGGGCTTGGCAGCCTGACTCCTGCCTTCCCTCCACCTGGATCTGGAACTTCCTCCCTCCCTCCTCCCTTCTTCCTCACTCCCTCCCTCCATCCCTCCCTCCCTCCCTCTCTTCCTCCATCCCTCCTTCCTACCTTCCTTACTCCTCCTCCTTCCTTCCTTCCTTCCTTTCTTCCCTCTTCCTCCACCTCTTCCTCCTCCTTCTTCTTTTTTTTTTCTTTACAATATTTGCTTTCTTTTCTAGGTGTAGTCCCTAAAAAATTTCCACCACCATTCACCTGTACACCATCACCATAGTCCCTTGTGCTCTTCCCATCCCTGCCTTGATCCAATCCCTCTCTCTTCTCTGAAGAATGTCTCAATTTTGCAGCTGTCTGTTTATTTTTGTTTTGTCTTGTTGGTTTTTTTGTTGTTGTTATTTTATTTTTCCCTTGATCCCCTATATTCCTCCTATAACAGAGAACATCTGGTATTTTTCTTTTTCCTTCTGACTTATTTCACTGAGCAAAATCCCTTCAGTTCCCATGTTTCACTAATGTCTCTAGTTTATCTTTTTTGAGCACTGAATAATATTCCATTGTGTATATATACCACATCTTCTTGATCCAGTCATCTATTTTTGGGCATTTGGGTTGATTCCAGGTCTTACCTATTGTAAAGAGTGCTGCTATAAACATAGGGGTGCATGTATTCTTTTGAATTAGTGTTTTTGTGTCCTTTGGGTAGATCCCTAGGAGTGGGATTGTTGGGTCATATAGGAGCTCTATTTTTAACAGACTGAGGAACCTCCATACAGCTTTCCATAGAGTTTGAACCAGTTTGCATTCCCACCAGCAGTGTAGGAGAGTTCCTTTTTCACCACATCTTCACCAACATTTGTTGTTGCTAGTTTTTTTAATATGTGCCTCTTATTGGTGTTAGGTGGTATCTCATGATGTGTTTTTTTTTTTAAGATTTTATTTATTTATGCATACAACAGCTGGGGCACAGGCCAGAGATGTGGGGGGTGGGGTGAGAAGATTCACCAGAGACAGAGTGGGGAGCAGAACAGGCAGATTGACTAAAATGCACTGCTGGGGGGAGTAGTGGACAAGAACTCGTGTTGCAGTGGTTGTGGAAGCCCCACAGAGGTGTTCAACCCCTTGCGCCACCAGGGAGGCCCTCTCATGGTGGTTTTAATTTGTATTTCCCTGATTATGAGGGATGTTGAACATTTTTTCATATGCCTGTTGGCTATTTGCATTTCCTCTTTGATGAAGTGTTTTTTAAGTTATTCTGCCCATTTTTTTGACCGGATTCTTTACTTTGTTTTTCTTGGTAAGGTGAGTTCTCTGTATATCTTTGTGATCAGTCCCTTATCAGTAGCATGGAATGCAAGATTTTTTGGGGGGTGTCTCTCTGTTTTGGGTAGTGTTTCTTTTGCTCTACAGATGCTCTTTAATTTGATGTAGTTCCACATATTTATCTTTTCCTTCACTCTCTTTACTTTAGGTAATATGCCTTTACTGAGATGTATGTCATGTATGTAGTGTTTTGCCTACATTTTCTATGTATATATTTTATGGTTTTGGGTCTTATGTCTAATTTTTTGATCCATCTTGAGTTGGATTTTTTGTGCATGGTGAGAGGTGAGGTCAATACTTTTTTTCTCTCCTAGTCTCCCATAAATGTGAAGTAGAGGGACAAAGGTTATATGATATGTGATGAATGCTTTTGCATTCACTCTGTAACAACACATAAGTACAATTGTCTTCTAACATGTCACGCATTAAAGAGATGAAAGAATGTAAAAACCATGTCACTTTTTTTTAGAAAATGTATATCTTCATTTTTAGATATTTTCAATATGTTACAGGCTATTTCTTGAATATATTTAAGCTTTTTCACCTTAGTTTCTAATACAATAAATATTAATAAAACTTAAACACACACAAAAAGGTCTTTGGATTCTCAATAATTTAAGCGTATAAAAGAATCCTAGATTCATTTTTTGTTTTGCATGTAGCAGTCCAGTTTTCCCAGCACCACTTACTGAACAAACCGTCCTTGTTTCATCACATATTTTTGCTCCTTTGTCAATATTAGTTGGGTTTATTTTTGGGTTTTCTGTTTGATTTCATGTGTCAGCGTGTCTGTTTTTGTTCTAGTACCACGCGGTTTAAATTATTATGGCTCTGTAGTATATTTTGAAGTCAGGAATTGTGATACCTCCATTCCCTTTCTTTTTAGTCAGGAGAGCTTTGGCTATTTGAGGGTTTTTGTGTCTCCATATGAATTTCACTAGTATTTGTTCCATTTCTTTGAAGAATGTCATTGAGATTTTTATTGGAACAGCACTGAATCTGCAGATTGCTTTTGGTAGGATGGCCATTTTGATAATGTTAATTCTTCCAATCTATGTGCAGGGGATATCTTTCCTTTTCTTTGTGTCTCCTTCTATTTCTTTAACAGTATTTTATAGTTTTTTCTGTATAGGCCTTTTACCTCTTTTGTTAGACTTATTCCCAGGTATTTGATTTTTTTTGTTTCAATTACAAAAGGGATTTAAAAAAATTTTTCTTCTTTTCAGGTTGATTGTTTGCAATATAAGAAGGCTAGTGGTTTTGTGTGTTGACTTTGTAATCTGCTATTTTACTAAACTGGTTGATTATTTTGATTAATTTTTCTGTGGAGTTTTTGGGGTTTCTTTTAGTATATTATCATGTCATCTGAAAATAGTGATAGTTTTACTTCTTCTTTCTCTATTTGGATTACTTGTATGTCTTTTTCTTGTCTTAATGCTCTGGCTAGTACTTCCAGTATTATATTGAAAAGCAGTGGTTAGAGTGGACATCCTTGTCTTGTTGGACCTGGAACTTTCAATGCAGAATAACATAGGGTGCTACAGACACTGCTTAGAAATACTGAGCTAAAAGTAAAGGAGTTTATTTATATAAAGATTTCCTTCTTCCTCCCCTGAGAATATAGGGCCATTATACTGACAGCAAGGAAACTTCCTAGATCCAGCATCTCTAAGTGAACACAATGCAGGTGTTATAGGAGTCTGGAGGTGGGAGGCACACGGGGGCTTGCCCTTCTCCAATGTATAGTCAGCTGACTCAGGATGAGTCCCAGGGCTGCTTTCGTGTCCCAGCCTGGTGCTGACAGTGGAGACACCAGCCCCTCAGTGGATGGAGGGAGTCTAAGTTTGCAGACAGCTGGATGGGGACTTGAAGCCCAGCTCTACCATCTACATAAGGGGCAGCTCAAGGGCCTGAAAGACTAGAAAGGAATCCCTATTTGATGGAGGATATGACCCATGGATCGTGGGCTGTGCACCTCTGGGGCTGGCACAGAATCCAGGCCAATCTCACATAGAAGTGTGTGTGGGTGTCTCTTCCTTCGCCATCAGCCTTGCCATTTTTCTTTGGAGAACTATCCCTCCCTACTCTCAGTTCAGGGTATTTGGTTAAGTCTGGACCATCATGTCCAAGATGGCTTCTGCCATGTGACTTTGGTCTGGCTCTCAAGACATTTGTTTTTCTCAGTGATTGGTTAAGAGGTAGACAGCTTCCCAGATGGTTCAGTCATGGGATTCTACTGGAACTGTTAGAAAAGAGGGGTTCTCATATAGAAGGCACAGAAGTAAAACCACACGATTACAGACACCTGACCTTTGACAAAGGAGGAAAGAATATGCAATGGAACAAGGACAGTTTGTTCAATAAATGGTGCTGGCAAAACTGGTCCACCACATGCAAAAAAAAAAAAAAAAGAAAAAGAAACTGGACCACTATCTCACACCATATACAAAAATCAACTCAAAATGGATAAAAGACCTAAATGTAAGAACCGAAACCATAAAATATATAGAAGAAAACATAAGTAAAATGTTACAAGACATATATCTCAGTAATGCCTTTAAGGATGCATTTCCCAAAGCAATAAAAATGAAAGAAAAGATAAACAGCTGGGACTACATGAAATTAAAAAGCTTCTGTACAGCAAAGGAAATATTAAACAAAACAAAGAGACACCCCACTGACTGGGAAAAAAAATCTCTGCTCTCCACACATCGGACAAGATATACAAAGAACTCTCAAGACTCAAGAAAAACAAAGTAAAAAACCCAGTAAAAAAAATGGGCAGAAGAGCTTGAAAGACACTTCTCCAAAGAGGACATGCAAATGGCCAACAGGCACATGAGAAAATGCTCAACATCCCTCATAATCAGGGAAATGCAAATTAAAACCACACACAAAAAAAGAAAACCACAATGAGATATCACCTTACACCAGTAAGAATGGCACATATTAAAAAAAAAAAACAAACTACGACAAATGTTGGTGAGGATATGGAGAAAAAGGAACTCTACTACACTGTTGGTGGGAATGCAACTTAGTCCAACCACTGTGGAAGGCCATATGGAGGTTTCTCAATTTACTAAAAATAGAGCTACCACTCCTAGGGATCTACCCAAAAGACAAAAATACCGACCCAAAAAATACCTGTACCCCCATGTTTATTGCAGCACTATTTATAATCAGTAAGACGGGGAAACAACCCAAAAGCCCAAAAGTAGATGACTGGATCAAGAAGATGTGGTACATATACACAATGGAATACTATTCAGCAATCAAAAATGATAAACTAGGGCCATTTATAGAAACATGGATGGAGCTAGAAGGAATTATACTCAGTGAAACAAGTCAGAAGGCAAGAGAAAAATATCGGATGGCTTCACTCTTAGGAGGAATGTAAAGGAAAATCAATACAAAAAAAAATAAGAAAGCTCTAGGAAATGAGCAATTACAGCCAAAAACAAACAAGCGAACAGACGAACAGACCAAGAACACAACAAGAACAAAGGAAAAAGGGATCTAAAGGGATCATTGCGGGGAGGGTGGGGAAGAGACTGGGATGAGGGCAGAGAGAGCACAAGGGACTGAGGTGATGGTGCATGGGTGAAATGGTGGTGGGAACTACAAATAATGTCAAATATAATTAAATAAATCTAATTAATAAAAAAAAGAAAAATACCACAAAAAAAAAAAAAAGAAAAAGAAAAGAGCGGTTCTGTCTATTGAGCAACA
The DNA here is from genome assembly GCA_019455555.1 of Galemys pyrenaicus. Classification (NCBI taxonomy): domain Eukaryota; kingdom Metazoa; phylum Chordata; class Mammalia; order Eulipotyphla; family Talpidae; genus Galemys; species Galemys pyrenaicus. The sequence goes on from JAGFMF010011777.1 coordinate 2,155,539, forward strand.
AGAAAGGCATGAGGCTAGAGTTTTGGAAGCCTGGCAGATGCAAACACTGAGAGACATGGGCTCCCCATGCCACCAGAGGAGCACCTACATCTGTCCTGTCTAAGTTAATCAATCATCTTTTACATTGGTCAAAATTGGGGTCTCCCCATCAGGTATTACCACCATAATGCATCCACCACCAACTCACCCAGACTCTACCCCGACAGAACATTCTGCCTCCCTCCCTTTTCTTTTACTATTGACTTAATAAGCCAGTTGAGGTTGTTTCTTGTGACAGGCAAAATAAAATGTACTAACAGCTATAGATGGCAATTTGGAGGACGCTTATGACACAGCTGCCTCATGCTAGGGTTAGAGATCATTGAGGTTTTATTAATTTTTAATTCTGCCCTATTGTACAGTTTGAGTATTATCCTCTTGTCTTGCAAATGTGATCACTAGACACACTTGATGTCTTCAAGTTGTTAAAAATAACTCACAGGGTAGACGTAAGCATGGATCTATAGTCCAAAAGAAGAAAGGTACCTCCTGGCTGACAACTACTCTCATTCATTCATTCAATGTTTATTGTACCTACTCTGGGCCTGTATGTGTTCTGATTGGGCTGCATGACAAATCAGCTACATGTCCCTCAAGACTCTAGTTCACATGCCTCCTTCTCAGACAGAACAGTTGGGACATTTTGTCAAACCACCCGAAGTTCACTAGGATTAGATACTCGACCCAGAGCCACATAGGAGGCCTGCCACTGGGGGACGGCTTGCTACCTGGTCTCATATAGTCCTCGGACCCTATGCTGCCTCACCTGCTCACCTGCTCTAGACAGGACTGCAGGTCCCACGCAGCTCACCCACCTGGAGGTCCTATAACCCCTCCTTCTTAACATTAAGTCCATTGTGATGTTACATCCCATCCTCTATTCTTCAAAGACACAGTACAGCCACATGTCTACAACCACACAAGTGGGTTCTTTTCATAACTCTGGGACAATTCCCTGAGTCTAGAGATACAAATGAGTGAAAAGGAGTTCATCAGATGCCCTCTGCACCTGCTTTGTGAAAGAGACTTTGAACAACTTCCTCACACCTTGCTTTACCTCCCTCCTCACTGCTCTCTACCTGGAGCAGATAGGGGGAAAAAGGCCTTCTAACCAGCTTCTGTCCTCACCACTGCCTGTTAATCCTGTCTTGGGTTCCCTGGCCACATATCTGCTCTTCTTTCTTCTCTTTGTGCCAAACAGGCTGAAAAGCCGAATGTGCTCTTCTGTGCACTGTACATCCCTCAGCTTTTCTCTTCCAGGTTGCTGCCCTGGCACTGCTGCTCCTCACATCCTCACACATGCCCCTTCTGAGTCTGAGAAGAGGCCCAAGAGTAAACCCCCTCACCCCTCACCCCTGAGAAGAGCCCGTCTTCCCCCTTCAAACATCCTTACAACTGTTTTCTTAATTTCCAACATATGAATCTTTTGGTTTATGGGGTGGCAGCTCAGGTCCTCAGGAGATGACCTGAGGGTAAAGTGAGCCCACAGGGGGGCTTGCTTAAGTGGACACAAGTTGAGTCCTGAGGTGCTTGTACAGAATGTTCACCTGGTAGCCCTTCCTCATAGGTTATGAGGTCTCCTTGATCTTGCCCAGCCCATCTCCAATGCCCAGAGTCACTTGATAATGCTTCCGGAAGGGAAGGGAGGCCCTGGCAAGCACCTGGTTCACAGTTATACCTCATTTAACACAACCACCCACAGTGTTTTCCCTGTTTTTACCCCAGAAACTGAGTCTGAGGTCTGGGGTGGGCTCAGGCACTTGGATCTATAAAAAGTATGCTGCCGATGGGTTCTGTTGGGAGCCCCCTTACCTGTGGAACAGGTGACCCTTCATGTGTGGGTTGACACAGCCTGTCCCTGGACCCAGGCTTCTGAATGTCTGGCCCTGTATGTATTCCCATTACTTCACACTGACTGGGGGCTTGGAAGACTGTGCTGGGAGCTGCTTACTTCCACGACCTCATAAATATGGCTTGCACTTATAAAGCAGAGGGGCCATCTAGTCAGAACAATAAACAGATGTACAAACAGATAAATCCATGAAGCAATAAACTGTAGTGGCCCTAACAATCTCTTTGCAATTTCTCTTTGGGGGTGGGCTTTGCAATGTTGCTCTGTGTGTGTGTGTGTGTGTGTGTTTAAAATAAGCAAAATTGTTTTCTTGGGAGCATGTCCAAGAATATTAGATAAATAATTGTGATCCAGCTCCAGCTGCTCACAGGAAAGCTGGTTCAGGCAGACAGTGTGGGAGAGAGGCTGAGCTTTGATGTGTGGGGAAGGGGAGCCCTGGGGGCTCCAAGGCCTCTGTAAAAGCCTGGGGGCTCGCATTTCTGGCTGAGCCACAGGCTAACTCCATCCTGCCATACTTGCTCACACATACTGCCTTGCTTGGCCTGCTCTGGTCTGAGTCCTCTAGATGCCACAGGGTCAGGTACAAGGCTCTTGGCAGGCATTATGGCCTGGCCTGGGCCTATTTCATTGCTTCCAGTCTCTGTCATATGCCTGGGCTCTGCTGCTGTGGACACTCACCATCCCGGCTGTGTGTGGTGCCCCTTTGACATCCTCGAGAGGTTGTGCTCGCTGCTCTTTTAGGCAGATCCTTCCTGTGTTTCCCTCTCTCTGCCTGGAAAAACCCTTATTCTTCCAGCCCAGCTCTGATGTCACCAACCCCCATTCCCTGCCTCCCCCAGCTCCTCCCTGATCCCAGGCCCCAGAGGCCAGGCTCTTCTCAAGTCTGCTCCCCTACTCTCAGCACTAGGCACTTCCCAGCAGTGACACCCTGCCACACTGGAAGCTCGTGGAGGGCAGAGGCTAGGTCCTCTCAGGCTTAGGCAGGAAGGGGAGTGGTCAGGGCAGCAGGGCCTTTGAAGATGGGCCCTCCCCAGTAGGGTCATTTCTTGCAACATACAAGTTCCACTTTCTGAGCAGAGAAGACCCCCTCAAGTGCTGCTGTGGATCCTCTGCGCCCATCTCTTCCACAGTCAGAACACGTTTCCCATCCTTAAAGACCCCCTGGCAGCCTTTGGGTCCCCACAACAGGATGGATTCCTCACTTGTTCCTCAGTGCCCAGCACCGGCTGGGGTCAGAGGGCCACTCAGGAAATCTTTACTGGTTACAGGGGCTGTTTCCAGCCCAGTTGTGCTGTCCGGTGCAGAGGTGAGTCCCTGCCCATGCCCAGGACTCCCACTGTACCCCCAGAAGTGCACTGCCTCCAATATTGTCTCAGGTACGAGGTTACCTTTACTCTGAGCCCCTGCTGGGTCAGTGCCACCCTGTTGCCCAAGTGTACCTTCCCACACCTCTACTGCCTTCCTCCCCATCCCCTGCACCAGTCCCCATTGGTCCTATCCTCAGTCCCCTCTGCACCACATCCTCTTTGACCCTCCAACTCTGGCCCTGCCCCAGGGGAAGGCTTTCAGACCACCTCCTCAAAAATCCATCACTGCAGGGAGAACAAGTCCTGTGACCCCCAACCCACTTCCAGCTTCATCTAAAACTGAAACACCACCCACTGAGTCTTCAAACCTTCTCCCTTTCTTGCCTATCTCTGTGTTTATCAGCATCACACCTATCACCAAGGCCCAGGCCTATGTCACTCCTATAAAGACTTTCCCCTTTCCTCCTGTACCAAGGCAGAGGGACCTCACGCTCCTTTCAGGTTCTTGTGTTACTTTGCTTCAGTAAATGCTGTGCAAACCTTCCAGGCCATTCCAGCTAGGTTGTGCTTTCTTTTACCTCAAGTTTCAAGCATCTCCAGGAACAGGGTGGGGATTTGATGAGTGTTTGCTGAAATTGAATTTTGCACAAGTATATATTTAAAACCCTCCTCTGAATGGACTCTGGCCTGACTGTTAAGCAGTGTATTTACTATCAGACAAAATTCAGTTGTAGTCAGGTCAAAAGTTTTCCTCTTGCCAAGTCATTATCTGAGGGTATCGCTGGAATATAAATCAGCCCTATCTTGATCTGCTTAGAAACGACTGATGGCATTTGCTCCAAGCCGTCTGATGCTGTCCAGATGTGTGCGGCTGCGCTCAAGTGCATTTTCTGTCATTAAGCTGACAGGAGCCCCAGTCAAATCTGAGCAGGGCATTTGGCTTGTATAGTTCGTCCTTTCCACTCTGTGTGCCTTCTCTCCTCTGTAGCAGGGAGGGCGCACCAGCAGGATCATCAGCAAGCTCAACTGAAAGGTGGAACGATCCCTACTTTTGGGAAGCAGTCTATCCTTTGAGATCAAGTGCTCGCACACTCACACAGCATCCCAAGTCCACTGCAGACTGGGCTTGCTCTGTTATGAGCTAGGGCATGGGACTTGCCCAGTGTTGAAGGGAGGCAGAGGCTGATGACGGGCCCTGCTGCATAAGGCAGGCGCTGTGGAGTGGAAGGGAGGCTAGGAGCCAAACCCAGGGCTGAGCAGGCTCCAGAGCGCTTGTCTCAGTCCATTTCTGAACTAACTCAGGCTGCCCTCTTACAACTGTGTGGCTGTCTTCTCTTACTACTACCTTGTTTCACTTTGGGAGACTTCTTGCTTACAAATGCAAAGGCTCCCCAGGGGTACAAAACCACCCTCCAGGGTATGGCCATACCCAGAGTGGAGCATGATGAGACCCAGCCACTGTCCCTGGGAGTTCACGGCCAGGCCAGGCGGCAGGAGAACCTCCCCACTGCGCGCAATGCTCTACAGAACCTCATGCGGCTGGGAACTGCTTTCATATAAGGAGGGCTTAAGCAGGAGGTATTTGAGAAGGGTCTTAAGGGTAAGAAAGATGTAGCCATGCTGAGGGATCAGGTTACAAACAGTTACGGGATGATCTGGGACAAGATACGGAAGCAATAAGTCTGGACAAACTGATTTCGATCTAGAACTTGCATGTGTGAGGCATGATGGGAAATAAGGTCTCTACAGCCAGGACAGCAGATGAGGGGGAAAGACCCCCAGGGATGCACTGAACAGCGGCACAGCAGGGCCAGGCAGGGCGTCAGCAGCACACTCCGGAGCAGCACAGCCAGCAAGCTTCACGCAGCTTTTCTCCGGATGACCCACCCGGCACTGGCGCCACTCCCAGTCAAGCGGGGCTGCTTCCTTGGGACATCAAGCTCTCTTTATTGCTTCTGGTCTGTCAGACTGCAACGTTCCCCTGACATGGACTTTCTGCTGATTCCCACTGGCAGACACACACATTCCTCTTTCCACCAGCACCCTGTCACTTCTCAAGGCAGCAAACTCTGGTCGATGCAAAGTGAAAGGGAGAATGGGAACACAGGTGGGGGCGGGGAGAGGAGAAGGAAGAGAAAGGATGAATGGCTCACGTGTGAGTGACCTTCAAGGCTTAAGAGGCCCACTCACCCCCACCACCTTGCCAGGTCTAGAGGTAAGGACCGTGGGCCTCATCTTCTGCCCTACCCACTCCCAACCCCAGGGTGGGGTTACTCAGCTCAAGCTACAGGGGAGAGTGTGGGGCACAGCAGCACAACCAGAGAAACTGACTAGGCGGGTGTGTAGCTGGTTCTGTCCAGGGTTGAATGGCAGGTCTGGGGGCCTTGAGCACCCCGACTGATGGAGACATAAAGCATCCCCTTGACACTGTCCTCTCCTGTGCAGACACCTGACTTTCCAATTCCAGCTCCGTGACAACTGGACACCAGAGAGGAAGTGTCCTGAGGTAGGGGCAGTGTCCCTGGAAACTGGAAGGGGGTCCCCCATCACAGATCAGAAGAAAAGTTCCACCTTAATTTCTTCTCCATTGTCCAGAAAAGCTTTTAGACAAATGACAAAAATGCATTCAGTTCAACAGAGAGGAACTAAAAGATGGCTCATTAATGGGGGTGGAAAGTAAATGGCTACATCAGGGACAAGCAATTATTTGGGATGCAAAACACAAGGTTCCAAGGCTTTCTAGACATAGGCCCCAAATTTACTGAGTCAAGTCCTTATGGAAACCCAGCCATCCAAGCACTCACAACAAAGCACAGCTAGTTCCACAACTAAGACCAGACCCAAGTTGGTGCAAATGTTCCAGGGTAGGACTCTAAGCCAATGTCCCTGTGATGAACATGGCAGCTCTTATGCGAGGTTTGCTGAGCCAAAGGACTCACAGACGGCGCGAGGGGCGCCTGCCTGGCGGAGCATGCCCAGCCAGACCGCTGACCTGAAGACCTGAGTGGGCTTTTTCTCCTGTCTTCAGAGTGTGGAAGAGAACACTGTAGAACTGACGAGTCAGAACCTGAAGCTAACAGCCAACTATCTGCACTTCCCTAGTCCAAGTGGGCGCAAGCAGCACCATCAGGCAGTGGCCTCTGAACTGAGGCACCGAGACAGGTGCCTGGAACCCCGGTTTACAGCCAAGAGGGGTGAAGAGGTGAGCTTGGGTTTACACAGCGGGATCATTTTACTCTAAGATCTTTGGGTGAAGGAATGTTGGCGCAGGGAGAACAGCAAAAGGGGGCTACCAACGAAACCTCTGCTCCCATCTCTGAGCCCACCATCTCCTGGTCCCAAGTCAGCCTCTGCTTCCCTCTCTATACAAAGCCACCTGCCACACCAGGGGTTTCCAATAAATCTGTGACTCTGAGGCTGGAATGTTTCCAAGCATCCATTTTATACTATTATCAGCCAGAGTGTAATCCTTCTGGTTTAGCTTGGACTTGAGAGGTACAGTTCTAAAGGTCTAATAAGTTGGTTAAGAATGATTTTAGGAAAAAAAAAAACAAACCAAACTTGACCAACTCTATGCTAGGAAATCCAGTATAATTTTTAGATTAGAGCTTTGCACAGTGGTAGCTGGGGGCAGAGCTGACCCACAGACATGGCTGGTCTGGCCTCTGGAGTGTTTTTAAAAACATAAATGAATTGCTCAGCGTGAAAAGTCATTGAATTTTACACATAGCTCCAGATTTCTGGTTCTGCTTTAAGAAATGGGGTGAGTAGGCAGCAGAGCCTAACCCTTCAAAGATGGAGACTGGATTGGAAGGCGAAGGTGGGTGCTAGAGATGTGGGTGGCGGGGTGGCCCCTGTGTGGCCATGAGCCCTCGAGGGAGAGGTGTGCTCAGGAGAGAAGTGCCGCTAGACAAGCCCAGCCCCGTGCAGACCTGGCTTGGCGGCGAGCCCTGGCATAATTTACGCACTTAGCAGGAGAGTCATTTCCTCCAGGTTTTCTGTTTCTCGTTAAGGTTTTTAGGCGAAGGGCTGGGTTGCTGATTCTGGTGCTGGAGTTAGCCCGGCCCTTATTAAACTGATATATACAGCCAAGAGGAAATGAAGGAGGAAGGGCAAACGGTGCCAAAGGGGGGAACTGGGACTGAAACCCAGAGCGGCGTCTCCAAGGGTGAAATACTGGGGGGTGGGTGGGAGAGGAGAAAAGCGGATGGGCAGGGGGGCTGTAATGATTGTGAGGGGTGAGGAATTAAAAAAGCTCCAGATGTCCTCAAACTAACAGGTACAGGGAAGCAAGGAATCAGTTTGTTGGCAAAAAAATAAAGGTTTAAAAACTCTCCCAAATTTCTGGCTGAGGTTCGAGAACCTGGCGGTCACCCACCACCTAGCCTTGTACCGTTGGGTTCAGCACCTCTTCTTGGCTTGCTTTCCTCGGCTTGAGGACGGGCAAAGCAATGATAATCAGCTGGGGCTGATGTAAGATGAGCTCGTGCTGTGGAAGCCGTGAGCAGTGAGCAGTGGGATGGCAGGCCACTTCTCAGTCCTGGAACCCTCTAATGTACGCTTAGTCACAGGAGACCAATCCGGACAAAGCCCATTTTCAGGCACCATTCAATATTCCCTCCCACCTAAGGGGGCTGGCATTGCCTCCTACAAGAAGGGTGAGTGCCCAAGTGCCCCCTGAGCTCAAAGCAAAGCAGTCAGGGGTACCTTTAAATACACCTGAGCAGTACAGGTGGGGAGAGGCCTGGCCAGGTTGGGGGTTGATCCAGTGATGGGAAGAGCATAAACCCTCTCCGCTTCCTCCCTCACTGCAAGGGGCGCTTTTGGGGCTGGAGGGCAGGTAGAATGTGAGTGCCAGATAAACCCTCGCTTTACTTTCTGTCAGCTGCATGAAATAGTTTGCATAGGCTATATGTGTGTATGAGTCTTCTATCTGCCAGGATGTCTCCAAATAACTCATACACTCATTTTTAATCAAGTGGAACCACAGAGGAGTGAATTCTCAGTACACACTGTTTTCTACCGGCATTGAAATATTTGATCTATAAATACTCCGCTGAAGTGGGTAATGACTAGTAAGTACTTGAACCAGGAGTTGGCAAGGGTTTGGCCACCTCCAATGTGATCCACTGAACTAGTCTCCTGCCCTTTTCAGCCTTTACATACCCTCCACCTGAAGTCTCTTTCTACCCACCTCCCTTTCTCCTCTTGACACACTTCTTCCAGGCCAATTCTGCATTACCCCTTCTTCCTTGACACCTCAGAGTGGCCATGGCCATTTTTGTATACCCTGGGTGTCACTCCTATTGAGTTATATGGTGGACAGCAGTCACAGGCCTGTCTCCCATTGCTTTGTAAGGTTTTTGAGCACAAGGACAACATCACGGATTCAGGAGCCAGACTGCCTAGGTTTTTGCATGCTAGCCTGCCACCTTTCACCTCTCTGTGCCTCAGTTTCCTCATTTGTTAAGCAAGGATGAGAGTGGCAGCTACCTTGCAGGGCTGCTGGGAGGACTGGCAGTATATCCATGCAAGTGAAGGTGCTGATCAGAACTGTAACTCCCTCAGGTGGAACCACAGTGGGATAACGCCTCACACACTCAAAGGCTAGAATCAAAATAGCAAGCGCTGGCAAGATGAGGAAAAATCAGAAACCTCATACACTGCTGTTGGGGATGACAATGGTACAGTCCCTTGGGAGAACAGTCTGACAGCTTTCCAAGTGGTTAAACGGCATTATCTTATGACCTGGAAATTCCTAGAGGAAGCAGGGGGTCGAATAACCTAACAATTCAAAGAAGCAACAGATCATAGTCGAAGAACCAAACAGAAATGAAAACATATTCATACAAAAATGTGCACATACATGTGCATAGCAGCATTATTCACAATAGGAGCAGAAACAATTCAAATGTACATCAGCACATAAATAGATAAAGAAAGTGTGGTCTATCCAGACAGTGGAATATTATTCAGTCATAAAAAGTAACAAGTGCTGACACCTGCTAAACATGGATGAGCCTTGTAAACATAATGTTAAGTGAAAGCACTCAGGTCCAGAAGGCCATATATTGCATGGTTCCATTCATATGAAATGTAAAAACCAGGCAGAGCTATAGAGGCAAGAAGCAGATTAGGGAGTTGCTTAAAGAAGCAGATTAGGGAGTTGCTTAGGACTGAAGGTGGAAGTGGGGAGTGAAAGAATTTCTTGATAAAAACATTCTAAAATTACCCATGCTATAGTTGCCCATTTTTGTGTATCTTAAGGCCACTGAATTGTACACTATCAATGGGTTTTTTTGTTATTTATTTATATTTATAAATTTTTAAATTTACATATATTTGACATCAATTGTAATCCCCATGTATTCCCCATCACCGTAACACCAGTGCACCATCACCTCAGTCCCCCGCGCTCCCGTCTGCCCTCAACCCTCCCCCTCTCCCCTCCCCACCAAGTGTCCCCAATTTGTCCTTGTCTTTTCATTTTTGGTTTTTGTGTCTTTATTGTTGTTGTTATTAATATTATTGTTGTTCTTATTCCGTTCCTTGATCCTTATTTGGTTCCCTTATATTCCTCCTAGGGGAGGAACCATCTGGTATTTTTCTTTTGCTTTCTGACTTACTTCGCTGAGCATAATCCCTTCCAGTTCCATCCATGTTCCTATGAATACGTCTAGTTTTTCATTTTTGACTGCTGAGTAGTATTCCATCGTGTATATGTACCACAGCTTCCCGATCCACTCACCTGTTTTTGGGCATTTAGGTGGTTTC